>SNQJ01S0023919.1:106845-122240 GCA_010110895.2 Picea sitchensis
TTCACCCGAAGCACCTGGAATTAATCTTCGAGGTACACAGCATGGTGGACGACCAGATTTTCAGAGCTATCCGCATCAACCAACGCCTGTATATGATTTACGCCTCCTACTCCAACACTACCCCAAGACACCAGTGCCCCACTTGCGCACAGGTCTATGCAATTCCAGTCAGACGCAGCAATAATGAAGACGATTATGAGGACACCGGTTAAAAGGTTTTCTTGCATGCTCATAGTTAGAAACTTTTTTCTTTGTTGCAAACCAGAGCAGTAGCTCAGTTAGCTTATAGCAATGATAGCAGTAGCGTAGTGAAGAACAGACTTATTCTAGTGATGACCATGCGTCCTAGTTTCCTTCGGGCAGGATGGCAGCCTGAAATTTTGAGTTTAGAAAGTGGTATGGAATGGCCAACTGTCTCGATTTCCTCTCCAAGCGGCACAGTTGGCACTTCCACAGTACTCTGTAATTTTGCAATCTTAATATAATAGGACCTGCCCTTTTTACTTAAATTTTTTTTTATATCTATTTAGCTAGAAAAGGACAAACCAAATCCATTTTTTGAATGAATGAAATTCATGCATCAACAATGATATTTCATATCAATTATATTTAAGATATAATTACATAAAATATAAAATATGTTAAGTTATGCTTATTTAATATCTATTTCGCTAGAGGAGCACAAACCAAATCGATTTTTTGAATGAATGAAATTCATGGAGTCGGCCTAATGATGACCCCTCTCATGCAATTCTCCTAGATTGTGATCTCCAAATACAAGCCTCACCTTTGTGATTTTAGGTACCCTCGATTTGAGCAAATCGATTGTAATAAACAAATATTTCTCAAACCAAAAGTATATATAAAATAAACATTGTTAAAGCTATGGTTATAAACAAATCTTTGCCTCTAATATACGATTTGCCAATTCATATACCCAGTCACGGGTAATGCTAACCACGATGATCTTGTACGAATATTTAAATTTTCGTTTGCCCAAAGGGTGAACCATGGAACAATATTTAAATTTTCTTCTGCGGAAATTTTTAATTAATTTTGAACCAATAACCAGAATTCTGATTAAATGTGAATTTGTATATGATATATCCTTCATTTCCCACCATCCAAAAAACAATTATTCAACATTAAAAAAGCTTCATACCTCAAAACATAACAATTTTAACAAAAATCCGGTGACAAGCGCGGCGTAGATATTGCCTCCAACGGCACCGCCTTTCGAACGGTCACTTCCAACTTCTCTATGTGGGATGAGGGAGGCTAATTGAAGAGAGTCATACTTCTCTATGTGGGATGAGGGAGGCTAATTGAAGAGAGTCATACTTATACTTAAGGGGATTAATAAATCATTAATATATTAATAAATAAATAATGTACTAATTAATCAAAAAATTAATATAGTATTAATGAATTAATGAATTAATTGTAAATGACATATCGCATTCAGGTTAGCATGAGGGTCATTATAATCAAACGAAGGTCGAGAACAATCTCATTCAAGCTTTGCATTTGCATGAGGAGTATGAGGGTAGTGAGGTCTCCATGTTTAGAAATGGCATTAGATATGAAGGTGAGAAGCATCCTTCACCCATGGAGCAACGGCCTAGGCATAATGAAGACACAAACCCACGATTGAGAATCATCTTCCCCCACATGACGAGATTGATCATGGAAGATGATTGTGGTAATCCTAGGGGTTACATTCAAGTTACGAGACATTAAATTGGATCAACAAGGGCAGTGACTCAGGTTCTTTATCCTTGGTTATGCAGATTACTCTCCCACTCCTCTTACCTCTACTTATTTCTCCCTACTACTAGTTTGGAAACGGCCTTGAGAGGAAGGAAACCCTCTCGTCCTCTCTCTGCGCATCCCTCCCGGGCAACGAAGGTTGGCATTGATGCATCTCAATACTATGGCGACTTTGTCCCAGAGGCAAATAAAGATAGGATGACTGAACTGGAGGACGAAGTTCGTCAGGTTAAGGAATGTCACGAGGATGAAGATGTCCAGGCTTAGGTTGGAAGCTTCATCCTGGATTTGGGATGTACTCGAACACGAAATTCAAAGTTTTTTAGAACCCTCGAGCTGTATCGACATTCCAAAACCATGGTGGCCATGGACATGCTCCCGAATGAACAAGATTTTCGTCAATTGAAGAGCAGGCAAGAAGGCTTGGAGGTCCATAATGCATATATGACCAAAGTGGTCACTTGGCTCGCAAAACGTCAAGGAGGCAACTTCATCCCTCCTGCAAGGAACTATGTTGGTGTCAAGACCTCAAATATTTATACTCGTAGGGAGACGATGGACGTTACCAACCCACAGGTTCAGAGTGATCAGTGACATCTCATTCTTTGTTTTTATCATTCTGTTATTATGATATATAGGCCTTTAGACAAGTTGTTAAGTAGGGTTAAGTTTAAACTGGATAAGTATGTAAATTACATACTGGTTAAGACCTGGTTTCCCCTCAAGGGCAGACAATATTTTGTTTATTTTTGAGATAGGGAGCCCCAGGGACTGTCACGGTCTCTGTGGGATTTGAACTGCAAAGCGTGTCCTTTATGACTATATGTAATTTGTGTCCATATTAATATAGATGCTTACTTATAAAAAAATGTAATCAATTTAAAAGTGTGTTAATTTATAAATGGATCACCACGTTGACCATGCATATGGTTGACTATGGTTGACCAATAGTATGACTGACCATGGTTGATCATGGTTGATTATGTTGAACTATGGTTGACCATGAACATGATCATGATTGACCATCTTTGTGACCATAGTGAACCCAATTGACCATGATCATGACTATAGTTGAACAAAAATGACCATGCCCATCATATGCTTAGCCATGAATAAAGTATTAATGTATTAATTAATTGAAAATTTATTAATAAATTGATGATCTATAAATTAATGTATTAATACATGCTTATATTAATGTGTTATTAAAGTATTAATGTATTAATTAATTAATACATTAATGTAATGTATAAATTAATTAAATCATTAATAAAATATTAATACATTAACTAGCATAGATCCATCTTAAACCTGTATAACACCCATAAGGATCGAATTTCTTAAGGTGAATTTTTTTTATTATTATTTCATTCCATATCAAGTTTTACATGGTAGGTGTAATTATTGTTTTGTTTAATTAAGTGGACTTTATTTTTATAATTATTATTATGTATAATTGAGTAGAATTTATGTTTCTTTTATATGTTTTTTTTAAGTAGTAAAGTATTAATAGTACAATAATACATTAATATAGTATCATAAAGTATTAATAGTACATTAATAAAGTAATAATACATTGATTATATATTATTACATAAATATATTAAAGGATTACATTGTTGCATTAGTATTAATACATTCTTAACTAATACAATAATAAAGTAATAATTCATTAATAATAATACCCACATATGACTATTAATGTAATTAATGTAATAATGTAGTTTAATGTATTAATGGATGACCACTATTGACTTTGAATTCCTATGGTTGACAATGGTCTACCAAGAGTATGATTGGCCATGGTTGACCATGGTTAACTATGGTTGACCATAAGAAAGACCATAGTTAATCCCAATTGACCATGACCATGACTATGACTATGGTTGATCATGAATATGGTTGACCATGACTATGATTATGGTTGACCAAAACTTACCATGCCCATTACTATGGTTGACCATGGATAATCATGGTAAATCATCATAGACCATTGTTGGCCATGACCAACAACAGGGTTGAATGCGGTTGACCTTGGTTGAGTATGGTTGACCATAACAATGACCATGGTTAACTTTGGTAGACCTTGGTTGACTTTGGTTTAGTATGGTTGTCTATGGTTGACCATGGTTGAGGATGATCATGAACATGTTGACTATGGTTGACATACACCATGGTTGAATATGGTTGATCAAAGTTGTCCATGGTTGACCATGACCATGACTAAGAGCATGATTGATTGTGGTTGACCTTTGTTGATCATAACCAAGGTTGACTATGGTTGACCATAATTAACAATGGATGGTAATGGTTAACCATGGTTGAAAATGGTTGGCCATAATTGACCATAGTTCGCCAAAATCATGGTTAACAATGACTATGGTTGACTTTGATCATGGTTGACCTTAACCATGACTATAATTGACCATGACCATGCCCTTCACTATGGTTGACTATAGATGACCATGACGATGACTATGGTTGCTTATGGTTTACCATGGTTGACTATGCTTAATCATGATTGACCTGGACATGGAGAAAGGTTGAATATGATTGATCATGGTTGACCTTGACCATGGTTGACTATGGTTGACCACAACCATGGTTTACCGACATTGACTATGATTGACCATGACCATGGTTGACCTCAGTAGATCATGTGGATATGATTATGGTAATCCATGTTGACTATCTTTAACCATGGTTTACTATGGTGATGTTGATCAAGTTTTCATCGTCAGATTGTAGTAACAAGTTTTCTTCATCTCATTGCGACATTAGGAAATGTTAGGAGATATTTGTCTCATTGCGCCAATGGTTTATTTTTGTCACATTGCAACGTTGGGTTTTGCACATCACATTGGAATGTTGGTTTTTTAACATCGCATTGCGAGGTCAGGTTATGTTCATCACATTAAGATGTTGGATTTTTCATGTCACATTGCGATGAAGGGTTTTGTATGTCACATTGTTACATTGGGTTTTCTACATTAGATGATGGGCTATATTTGGAACGTTGTGACATTGGGCTATGTTCATCATCTTGCGATGTTGGGATATATTCATCACAATGTGATGTTGGGTTTTGTACGTCACATGGTGTCGTTTGGGTTTTGTATGTCACAATGCAATGAAGGGTTTTGTATGCCACATTGTTATGTTGGGAAATGTTCATCACATTATGATGTTTGGATATGTTCTTTTCATTTTGACGTTCGAATATGATAGTCACATTGCGACGATGGCCAATGTTCGACACATTTTGACATTGGGAAATGCCCACAAGATTACAAAGTTAAAAAATGTTCACCACATTTCGACGTTCAAATATGATAGTCACATTGTGACGTTGGCCAATGTTCGACACATTCTGATGTTGGGAAATGTTTTTCACATTCTAATGTTGGGAAAAGTTTGCAACACAACCAATTTGCGTTTTTCAAATTGTGACATTGGGATATGATAATGACAATGTGATGTTGGGCTATGCTCATCACATACTGATGTTGGGAAATGTTCGACACATCGTGACACAGGGAAATGTTCGTCATAATGTGACAAAGGGAAATGTTCATCAGATAGTAAGGTTTAGCAAAGGGCATCACATTGCAATGTTCCTATAAAGATATGTTGGTTTTAGTCACATTGCAACATTACACCACATAGCATGTTCATTTATGGTTATCTAAAACAATGAAATTCCTTATGAGTTATGTTAAAGTAAAATGTTCTCAAAAAATGGTGACGTTTCATTCTAATATTTAGCTAGGCTGGCTTGTAAGGAAATGGTACGGTCCTTAATGGTTATGTCGCATTGCGACATACACGAAGGGTTGGGTTATGTTGCAAGGAGTATATCAACATAATAGTGGCTAACATCATATTACGATGCCAATTTATAATCATCATATTGAAATAGCGGGATATGGTCATGACATTGCGACATCGGGTTATGTAGGATGGCATGTCTTTGTGATGTTCATGAAAGGTTAAGTTCAAATGTGATGCCGTGATATGTTTGTTACGTTGTGATGTTGGGCAATGTCGATCACATTGCAATGTTGGGTTTCATTAGATTGCAAAATCGGGTTATGTTCATCCCAATGCAACTTTGACTCATTGTGAAATGGAAGTTTTTGCCAAGTTTTTCCAGAAATATTCTAATGAAGTTTTTCATTTTTCATAAAGATAGGAATTTTTAATTTGACAAAATATATCGCATGGAAGGGTATTTCCGTACGATGTGATGTAAATTAAAACTTTATCATACTTTATTGGATCTGAGGTAAATTAAAACTTTATCATAATTTAATTGGATCATAGGTAAATTAAAAATTTATCATAGTTTAATATATTTATATGAATTATTTTGTCAAAGTGACAAGTGCATAAAATATTTCATCAAATTTACTAGGATTGAATACGAGTACCTATTTATCAAGTAGGAAGGTTTATATATTTCACTCAAACATTACTAGATATGAAATTATGTACGAACTTCTTGGATACAATGCCCCTATTAAAGAGATGGAAAGTGTGGTCAGTGGGAAATTGGGGTTGGGGTTCTAATTGGCCAAGATCCTTTTTATAGGATGTGGATCCTCCTACAAACTCTCATATTCTCTCATTCAACATTTACAGGAAAAAACGATATATTCTCTAGCACATATTGCCTCATCCTCTGTGTTAAATGCTTCGGACTCACAAGATTGGATTTCTACTGAAGACCTCGGTCTATATGGTGGACTGGCCATGGAATGGAATGGTTTCTTGATGATGTTGAGGGGCAGCGGAGTTTCACTTAATAGTGATAAGGACTCTATTGTTTGGACTTGGAACCAATCAAAGGGTTCTGTGAATGTGAAGTTAGCTTATGATGCTCTTGTTTCTTAGTGTGTGGCGTTTGAACAGGAGTGGTGGCATAGAGAATTATGGAAATTGCAGGATCATATAAAAATTCTTCTTTTTATTTGGTTATGCTTTCATGATTCTGTCCTCATTAGGGAAAACTACAAGCTTAGGGGTGGTGTTGGGTCTTCGGTTTGCACCCTATGTCTAAAAGATGAAGAGACAATGCAACATTTGTTTGTACAATGTGAGGTTTCCCAGACTATCTGGAAGGAGGTTTGTGAACAACTAAGGATAAATGGATCCTAGAATCTCTCATCTTTGACTGAAAATTTACTGTTTTGGTTCTTGACTTTTCCAAGGAATCGGGTGGTCCCTCTCTTTGTTCTATGGGGCATATGGAGGTACATAAATAATATTATGTTTGAGGACTATTCTAGAAATGATGTTGGTTTATTTTCTAGGATTGTGTTGGAAATCAAGGAGGTTCCATGTGATAATAGAGGTGAAAATATTTTTTTGTGATAGGGGGAATCAAAAACTCGCGGTTCTCATACTCGTGTGACACGGGTTCGATTTTTGTCTACTACTATAACCTTCAGGTGCATCCACACAACCCACAAGCATGGGGCATGGGTAATTCGGCATGAGAATCGAACTTGAGACCTTCTTTTTACATTTCCTTCCATTTAAATGATACTTGTCAATTGTTTTACAGCCCTGCAGGCAATAGAGGTGAAAATATTGAATATATTATGAATCATGTTTATTTTGAAGAGAGGTCTATAGGTTTCTTTGATGGTGTTGCTGCAGGGGGGTGAGTGCGGTGTGGGAATTGTTCTAAAAATAAGTGGTTTTCATTTCTATAGAGTTCATCTTGTTGTAGGTGCGAGTAAAAATATCAAAGCAGAGTTGCTTGGTTTATGGGGTCTCCTTATGTTTGTGAAGAGATGTCATATTGCATAATTAATGGTGGTAGGAGATTCGAAGGTTGTTTTGAATTGGTTTGATGGAAAGTCACAATTAAATTCTTTCAACTTACTTCCTTGGAAGAAGAAGATCATGGACCTCAAGAAAAACTTTAGCTGGTTAAAGAGCTTCCATATTCACAGACAATTCAACTCTTTGGCAGACTCTTTGTCAAAAAATTCATTGGGGAAGCATCTTGGTTGGTTGATGTTTTTAAGTCTATAATTATGTTGTGATCAACACTAGTTCCCTATACATTTTCTAAAAAGTACATTGTCAGATGGTTACATGTGTACTTCTTTTTGTATACAGATTGTTTTTTGATATTTTGAAGTAACATACATTAGTGGTAAAAATATGTTATATGATGTAAAAGTTCATATTGATCCAGCATAGTTTCTTTAGATTTCTACAAGTAAATGTCTTTTGTCAGGAGGATGAAGGGTTGATAACTGTAGTCATGCTTATGACTTTCGTAAGTCACATTTTATACTGGAAAGTTTCCTTTGATTCTATATGAATAACAACAAAACTATTTTTTTGGGGGGGAAAAACGAAATGATGTTTATCGTTGATATGAATATTTACATTCAATATTTATTCTTTTATTAATATTAATTAAAATAGTTTTTCTTTTTTTTCCATAGAAAAAAGAATAATTTTATTCATCCAAAAAAAACAAATTACATTCTATAGGTGTCTTAAGCATGACCCAATCATGGGTAGAGATATCCCAAAGGGACACAAAAGCAGGATGGTAAGCCACAAAGAAAAAAAATAAAAAATAGGAACTGGAAAAATAATCACCAAAGAGACTAAATATCTTGGATCAAGAAGTCCCACCATAGAAATAAACCCAGAAAAGAAATCCCAACAAAGCCCTGGTGGATGGAAGGACTAGGTCAGAGAGGTATGAAAACCCTCACTACAACAGGACCAGAAAGTAGCAACATCAAAGTATACCATGACCAACAGAGAAGTATAGAAACTGCATGCCTTCCCCAAGGACCTCAAAGTGCTATGCGCAACACTGAACTCACAAAGTGCCACACACAACATTGCACGCACAAGGATAGGACCTCAAAGATCTGGCACAAGCCCCGCCAGATAGGAGGCAAACCATCGACTTCCACAAAAAGGAACTGGAAATGAGCATACATTAAAACTTGAAAAACCAATGGAACCAGAGAGAGGAACCACAACACCAGTAGTAGAACAAAGCGGGAGATCCACACACCAAGACCTAAACCTAGATCCACGCAGCCWCGAGGAATGATCTGTCACATGAAGGTAAAACTGCAGAAGGAAACCCCAAGAGACCCAAGATGAGAGTAGGCAGACAATCTATCCTCCAAAGAGAACCCAGAAGYAGGCTAGACCAGATCTRAGAGGCATAAAATCCTCTCAAGAATAAGAGAGGGCCCAAAAACTCYAAACCYTGGCCGAAAAAWTTTGAAACTCGGCATTCAAACTTTAAAACCAGGAATAAGAAGTTCATGGTATGYATAAAACCTTGGCAAYGAACCCAAAACTAGAGAAGGAGTTCGGATGGAGACACCTCAAATGCATGCAGGAAAAAAGAGGAAGCCTCACRAAGATAAAAAAACACCTMTGTCCAGCATAATACCTAATCTGTTTAAAAAAGGATGGATCTGAGTAAAAAAGAGTCGAGGCAAGATCTCAGCATCACCCGGAGATACTCACCAGCAAAACAAAGTACCCAACCACCATAAGAAATCCACCTCGTCCAAAAAGGAAGGCTCGAGTTGCAACAACCAAAGAAAGAAAAACTCCCCGCAACATAAAATCTAGAAGAAAGACATTACAACAATGAAAGAAACCGAGGAGAAGAGTCTTCGATGGTGAAGGCTAGCGAATAGTAGTCTTAGAACCAACCTCACGTGCAAACTCTAGGAGAAGAGATAAAAAATCATGGGGTCTGCGGCCAAAAAAACCCTAACCGCATACTCCTCGACTTGATTAAAATAGTTTTTCTTAATAATATATATATTTTAATTATTTATAATTAATAATTATTATTTTCTTAGTTTTTTTAATTTAGATATCAAAAACCTAATTTGAAATTTAATTATTCTATATTCATATATATTAAAAATTCGCCAACAAAGTATTTCAATTATTTTATTTCAAGTATTCTTAAATTTTATCAAAAAGTTTTTTAGATTATGATTCAATTATTTTATTTTAAGTATTCTTAAATTTTATAAAAAAAAAAATTAATTCATTATTTTGTTATCAATAATAATTACATGAATACAAATATTAGGTTTTTATATTTTAATAAAGATATTCTAGTTTATTATTAAAAGTTTTTTGGTTTATTATTTTAATTATTAATAATAGTCAAATTAATATAAATATTATATATATATATAGAGAGAGCTGGTTTAATGGATAAAAATATGTATTTCCTTCTAAAAGATTATAAGTTCAAATGGAGAAAGGGGTCCCTTGTCCCACAAACATGGAGTCTTTATCTTAGATCCCTTGTCCCAAAATAATAGAGTCTCATATACCAATTTGGTGTATGATTTAGGAGTGACCTTAAAATTATATTATTATCATTATTTATATAATAAAAAAATTATAATTATTTTATTTTACACATTATAATATTTAAATATTTATTATATTTATAAATATAAATTTTACTCATTAATATTATAAAATACTATAAAATATGTGTTTTTTTAAATATCCATATCATACTATGAATTGTTAAAATATTTTAATGGTTGTTATTTAATCATTTTTTAATCAAATCTATAAAATATAACATATATCATTTATATTACTTACTATAGAATTGTTAAAATATTTTAATGGTAGTTATTTAATTTTTTAAATCAAATCTATTAAATATAACATATATTATTCATATTTGTTTTGTTTGTTAGTTTGTCCGTGACATGTGGGACTAACTTGGGGTTAATAAACTGCGACTCAAGGGCATCTAAGTCGTCAAAGCACCTGGCCTGAGCCACACCAACCCTTAACATGGCTGGATTTTTTGTCTCCACAAGTTTCAAACCGGTGACTTTAACATCACAGAATGCCTTAACAACACACTACGTCATAGAGTGTCCTACACCTCGGGGACAACATATATTATTTATATTAATAATATAAATAAAATAAATTTTATTAAGTAACTTTAATAAATTAAATAAANTATAAATATAAATTTTACTCATTAATATTATAAAATACTATAAAATATGTGTTTTTTAAAATATCCATATCATACTATGAAATTGTTAAAATATTTTAATGGTTGTTATTTAATCATTTTTTAATCAAATCTATAAAATATAACATATATCATTTATATTACTTACTATAGAATTGTTAAAATATTTTAATGGTAGTTATTCAATTTTTTAAATCAAATCTATTAAATATAACATATATTATTCATATTTGTTTTGTTTGTTAGTTTGTCCGTGACATGTGGGACTAACTTGGGGTTAATAAACTGCGACTCAAGGGCATCTAAGTCGTCAAAGCATCCGGTCTGAGCCACACCAACCCTTAACATGGCTGGATTTTTTGTCTCCACAAGTTTCAAACCGGTGACTTTAACATCACAGAGTGCCTTAACAACACACTACGTCATAGACTGTCCTACACCTCGGGGACAACATATATTATTTATATTAATAATATAAATAAAATAAATTTTATTAAGTAACTTTAATATATTAAATAAATAATACCACACAAAAATCATCTTCACCCTAAGTTAAGTATATATATATATATATAATGTGTAAAATAAAAATAAAAATAAAACTATTATTAATTTATTAATACAAATGATTTTGTATATAATTTAATACAAGCAAAGGGTTTCATACACCAATTTGGTGTCTAACTTTATAATATAATATAATAATAATAATTGATTTATTTATATAAAATTATAATTATTTTATTTATATAAATTTTTTAAATAAAATTATAAGTAATATGATAATTCAGTGGACAAATTGGTTGATTATTAAATTAAATTATAAGAAAAAATCTACATGTACTTAACGAAAATCACTTAAAGTTTAGACAATAGAGTATTTTATGAACTCTTCAGTTTTTAAAATTTTGAAACTATAATTTGATTTATATTTTTGACACCTATGAATCAACCACACGTTTATGATATTTTGGATATTTTGGAGACGTTTGAATCAACTCTTAATATGAAAAAAATATATTCAATTCAATCTTGGAAAATATTCTTTCACCTTTGATCAAATAAGTCATTAATTATTGGCAAGAGATATTTGTTTTTTATAGTGATCTTATTCAACTATCTGAAATAAATACACATCCTTAAGGTTTCATCTTTCTTCTTCCCAAACAACACAAGGGAACCCCAAGACAACACACTTGGACATATATACCCCTTTTTTAACAGTTCTTTCAACTGCATCTACAACTTTTTCAATTCTAGTGTGCCCATTGTGTAAGGTGTCTTGGACACTGGGGAAGCTCCTAGCACCAAATCAATAGAGAAATCAATGTCTCTATTTGGTGGAAGCCCTAGGATTTCCCCAAAAACATCCTCAAAATACCGCAAGACTGGATGGTCTTCAAGGCTTGCCACTTTATCTCGGGTTTCCTCTTCCATATAGGCTACAAAAATATGGCATCCCTTCCTAAAACAATTTTTCAGCTACATAGCTTAAATATCTCTAATGGATACACCTCTTGGAATGCCTTGAACCTTGCCTTGCTACCCTTCTTCCTCAAGAAAAATGATTGTCTTGTTGTAACAGTCTAGGATGGCATGGTGTTTTTCTAACCAATCCACACCGATTAGACAATCATATGAACTTAATGGTATGGTGTTTACATTTACCTTACTAAGTCCATTTATGTCTATTGGACAATATTTAACTAGCTCATTGATTTTCCTCTTATCCCTTGTGGCTAAATGAACTAACCAAGATTTCTTATGCTTACTCTTTTGCAAGTGAAATATTTCAACAATGTTAGATTTTATGTAACTATGGATAGATTTATAATCAATTAAAATTTCCATGGGTTGATTATACATCTTACCTTCAACTTCAATCATGGGGCATTGATATTTTGTTTTTTTGTTTTCCAATACTGCATAAATCCTTGACGTGTTTCCTCCCATGTATTCAATTGTTTTAGCCTCCTGAATTTTGTGACAATTCTCTTTCTTTCTCCATTGTGAGGGCGATCCCTATATAAGTGATTTCCTTCTTATCCCCACCATTGTACATGTTGTTTCCTTTTTCTTTTCCCAAATGAATCTATAGTCTTTTGCTCATTTTGGGTTGATTATCCTTGCTTATTTGGTTGTGAGTTGTTCTTAAAAAAAGGTGGCTAAAAACTTTTCTTCCTTTTATCCTTTTTACCCTTCATATTTTCATTCCAAGATTTTTGAAAAATTGGTCTTCCTTTGCTCTCCTCATAATGATGTTTTTCTCTCCTTACGAACTCCTCCAAAGTAATAGGGTTATCATATTGCATCTTGCCATTATAGAAAGAGGGTAAACCATTAAGAAGCCTTTGGATTTTGACCTTCTCATCCTTTATGAAGTCCACATAATTTAGCAATTCAAAGAATATCTTCTCATATTCATCCATTGTCATGCTTTCCAATTGAGTTCAAGGAAATATTTCATCTTCCTTTCATAGTAATTCCTGGACAAATATTTATTTGGAAATATCCTTTGAACCACCTCAATGAGATATTCTTCTAATCAAGGTGCTTGGCATGATTAATCTTATCCCATCGCATAACCACCTTTCCTTGCAAGAGGTACATGTTGCAATTCTAGCCTATACCCTTGAGGGATAATCGTGTAACTAGAAATATTTCTTCATTTCCAACAGCTATGCCTCAACCTCTTTTCCTTTCCTATGCTCACCATTGAAATTTGGTGGCACGATTTTCCTAATTTCACCCTACAATATCTCTAACTCATGCCTTCTCCTATGCCTCCAAATAGGAGACGCACTTGGGATAATTCATGGCCCCAAACTTGCATTATTTGTCCTAGTGAATTGCTCTGGGGAACGATGGTTCCTTCTCATACTTCTTCACTATTTTTCATTCCCATGATCATCCCTTCTGCTATGGGATCTGGATGTTGTCACTTTTCTAGAACTAGTTGCTTATGTTGTTCCTAATTCTTTATTGGCTTTCCTTATCAACATATTTAGACTCTGAAATATATCTTCCTGAGATTTCATAATCTTCTCAATATCTATCATATAACTCTGCACTTCTCTTTGCAAGCTTCTCATAGTTACAGGCTCTTACCTTCGTCTTCTTCCATTAGACTCTATTTCATCATTTCCCATGTTGATATGCAGGCCTATGACCTCCTCCTCCTCATGGATGTAAGATCCTTGGGCATCTTCCATAACTCCATTCCTTATATAAGAGCCAAAGTAGTTTTCTTGTACAACTAATCCTATAAGAAATGTGCATGTAATAATTATTTTTAGCACATACATACTATAAAACATTTCATTTCAAATATATTACACGTTATTATTCATCTAAATTTATGAATAACAATGAAATAAGTCAAAATATAATTCCTTAGACACATTCTTCTCTGAAAAAAATCTCTATTGGCTATATTCATGCCTCATTCTAATTTCTGAGTGAAATGTTACAACATTCACAAGTTGTAATTTCCACTCATTTCTATGTTTTTACTGCTACAGAAATCACTTTATTACTTTATGAGAAACTTTTAGTGCCCAATTCAAAATTATGGGTTGATAAATGGATTTTCCTCCTCAATAAATTTCCAGTGACTATTTGTTTGCTCAAATATGAGCTTCAACATGAAAGTTATGGTCTAAGGAAGTTTAGAATGTTTTCTCATTTTATCCATGTATGTTACGTGTCTTCTTTCTCTTCCTGCACATTTTTACATACCCAAATTCCAAATTTGGTTCCATGGATGAGTTCTATGGTTCAAAAGTTGTCCATAGACAACTCTTGTGCCCCAAATGGACTTTTGAGCAAGGATTTATGCACTATGAAAATTATACGCTTAATTGTTTCAGCTATAAATTTCTCATACGAGCTTTGTTTTACGCTCAGAATAGATCATTGTAAACCTCTCTCTAAGTTATTTCATTTAAGTTGTTGACACAAGGTGTACCTTTGGTACACCCTGTTCTCATTTTTTTTAATGATTAATAATGTTGTTTATATTGATATTATGGTAGCTGCGGGAGGTATTTATCTCCATGTGTGAACCTGACGAGAATAGAAGACTCCGAGAAGCAAGAGAAACCCTAATGAGCTGACCAATAACCCTAGAAGACTTGTCGACTCAAGAAGATAATATGTATTAGGTTATTAGCCTCCAAGAGAATAATTCTTCTAGAAGAATTAATATATACTGAACAGACAGGTACCCAGAAGGAGAAGTCAACCCTAGTAAGTTTGCCAGAACCACTATAAATACAGGGTGCCAGTCTCTCATTTGACACATCTCAGTAGTTGCAGAGAGCCAGTTTTGCGTAGTGCAGTTGCAGTCTTGTGCGCAGGTTTGGAGGAGAGTTGCTAGTGCAGCTGCTGCAACTAGCAGTTATGTTTTGTCTTGGACTATCTCTTGGCTAGGGTTTGGAACATCTAATCAATCGTTGTTGATGTGCTATCCTTGGGGAAAGGTGAGCTACCCTTTGTATGGCTATCTAGCCTAGGGTTTGCTTCCGAATTGATTCTCTGTCAAGGTTAAGGTGCTCAGAGGGTGGCTTCAGCCTATGGTTGGGTGACAAGGGTATTG
>SNQJ01S0023920.1:0-50106 GCA_010110895.2 Picea sitchensis
ATTAGGGTATTGGCTCGGTTAGGGTTAGGTTTAAGCATCTAAGCTTCGTTTCTTCGCCCCTACGAAAATAACTATTGGTTCCTTTGCCCTGTGGATACACTAGCTTTGCGCCTTATTCACCACTTCCTAGGCTTACGCTCCTAATGAATATTCCGCCTCCTTCCCTCTTGTCCTAGTCTGAGCCTTTCTAATTTACACTTACAACTTGATTAAAAATGACCCCCGTCCTTATGTTTATTAATTTACGCTGACATGCGTACACCCGCGCTATGTACCTTATGGCGTTAGTATTCGTCTTAAGACGTTGCGTTGAGCACCTACGTCCCTTTGTGGGCTCCTCAATTTATGTCTTTGGTGCTTGATAGTTTGGCATCTGACCTGTATGGCTCTAAAAGGCACTTGATATCTTGGCATGTGGTCTTGGGTATTACAGTTAAAGTATTTATAAATAAACTTATTTGTAAAAGAAACAACGCATGGCGCGTTGGTAGGGCGGCCATTGTCAAAGCGCTTGGTCTAAGGTGGAGGTCCGAGGTTCAATCCCCACGGACTCCATTAAATTTTCATTCTCCTATCTTATTCAAACTTGACTAATTAGTTTTACTTAACTTTATTAATTAGTAAAGTTTAATTAAAAGTTAATTAAAATATTAATTAAAACTAATTGAATTATTAAACTAATTGAATTATTAAACTAATTAACTTTATTATATATATTTTTTTAAACATTATTATATCTGGATTAATTTTTATATATTTTCAACTTAAAACTAATAATAAAAAATAAAAATATATATATATATACATATAAAAGAAAATTCTATAAATAATTACCATATGATATTTACGACTCTAATTAAAATTAAACCAATTTTTTTTTTAAATAAAATAAAAACTTGTATTGGCATCATGGGGATCGCATGCTGCCCAGGGCTTGCATGCGGCCCATGTGCCCTTTGCCTCCTGGAAATCCGATCTGTCTCCTTCTCCCTCGTACAGTGGTTCGGTTCAACATTGAGACCAACTACCATATTCGTTTATTGTGATGAATTTTGAAAATAATGGTCTCGCTCTCTGAGTTAGGTTGGGTGTCCAGATTTAAGATTTTTATTTTTTGGACTGTCTTTTGATCAGTGAAGAAGGGAAACCATGGCCACTAGACCAGAGAATCAGGTGCCCCCTGAGATTTTTTTTTACAATGACACAGAGGCTCGCAAGTACACTACATCCTCTTGGACTATCGAAATACAGGCAAAGTTGGTTGAGAGAGCTTTGGAGCTTCTTACTTTACCAGATGATGGGATTCCTAAACTTCTGCTTGATATTGGTTGTGGATCAGGACTCAGTGGAGAAACAATATCAGAGAATGGGCATCATTGGATTGGGTTAGATATTTCCTCATCAATGCTTGATATCGCTTTGGAGCGTGAAGTAGATGGTGATCTGCTACTATCAGACATTGGCGAATTTCGACCGATTTGTGAGTGGTTTTATATGTGCTCGGCTGTGGCCGACGAATTCCGCGCGGTTTCCAGATCACGAATTCTTTTCTCCTTTTGGAAAACCCGTGGTCGATGGCCAGTGACTAAATAGACCGGTTCAAGTGTCCAGGAGGTCGCTAATACTATTGACCAGTGGTTTGAGTGTGGTATCCAGCTCTGCCGCCTTCTCGGGTTTAATGAGCTTCTTTTTACAGAGGCACAGAAGGTTAGGGTTTATCATTATTATGTGCCGGTTTATTTATGGTGCGAGCGTGAGCTGTTGCAGCACGGGGCAAAGTTCAAAGATGATGCAGAAGAAATTCCTCCTTTCATGGTGTGTATTACTATTAACTGATAGTTAAATTTTCCTTGTTGATTTAATTAGATTTGGATGGCTTTCTATGAGAGAACCATTGCACTAGTCTCCTGAAATAGAAGTTTGTACAATTTCCTTGATTTGCTCAATTTAGAAAAAAAACATATATATTTTATTTTCTTCAATTTTCACGACTTAAAATTTAATCTTTTTAATGCTATTGGATTGCCTCTTGTCAAGCAGTGGAATCTCTGTTTGAATTTTTATCCATAGTTTGCAGACCTAAGGTTGTGCATTGGAGAACGCAGCCGAATCATAACATCTTTTGATAATAGAATAAGGTGTATAGAACGTAGCTATTGAATGAATCTCATTTGACTCTTTAAAAACTTTGAACCTTGATGGTGAATATATGAAGGGAATATGTATTTATACTAATGTTTATTAAGTTCAATTACTGAACCTTGATCTGAGATCTACTCCTCGTACAGTTAAACATAAGCTCTTTTCGAAGCTGTAATCTGAATCTATTTAGTTTTTAAGATAGACGCCTCCATTTAAATTGTATTAAAATACCACGTTCTTACACAGAAGAGACATTCCAGGGAGGCGAACATGTATCTATTGATATAAACCTTGGCGGAATAGCAACACCTCTGCTTTGCCAATCAACGGAGCCACAGTTGACAAACAATTAATCTTTGAATTCCCCCTTATATAAGAGACTCAACACCTTGTATGATAAGCTCTTAGGTAGTTGAACGAATCATGGCTTGTTTTATTTGATCTGTGCATGTTCCTCTAGCAAGAAAATATATTAATGCACTCAACAAACTACGAGAGTCTATTGTGCTCAAAGTTAGAGCAGTTTTCTTCTATAGAGCAGGGGTTTGAGTCAGGCATCTCCCATCTAAGGTTAAGGCTCACATAAAAAAAACATTAACATAGTGCAATCTAGCCATGAGTCCTTTATTCAGAAAGAAAACAAACAAATAACTTTTGTTTAGCGACTCAGTGTAGCACACACAGGGACTCTATGTAAGAGAACATTTTATTTCCTATTTGTTGCCATTGGCCAAAGAACTTTTGCCAAAAACTTAATATGTTATCCGTCGATTTTTTTTTAAATATTTGCCAGCGTTTTAGATGCTCAATGTCAAGAACTTAGCCATTGGATTTGCATAGTTTTGTAGTAAAAAAATATTTTTCTTAGGTTATTTGATTGAATTTTTTTTTTTTTTTTTAACTATAGATATAAGGACTCTGCTAACTGTTCTATTAAATTGATTTTTTTTTGTTTTTGCAGGAAAGAGGGGAAATAACCGCAACACCTATTCGTCCTTCGGTTTCTATTCATCATTCAGTTTCTATCCTCAGCTGCTCACAATCAAAATAAGACGCACAGAGGCGAATGCTATGAGTTTTGTATTTATTTTGAGAGCACGAAACTCGTGAACATACTAACATCGCCAAAAGCATATTGAAAATGGGGAAGTTGGATTTCTAGTTGCAAGTCTCGTGTTTATATCATAACATGGCATAACAAGTTTCTATGTGCAACATCATGGTTTCTATATAACAGGTTAAGAACAATTTAACTAAAGAAATACACAACACAAGCATGGTTCATAGCCCTTTGGCTTCTAGTGTTCGAATCTTGCTCTGATACCAATTGTAATGGCTCTAAATTAGTTTAAGAAACCATTAAATTAATACACTACAGAAAATTTAAAAAATTACTTAATCTAGCACATTCGCAATCTAATATTTCAAGTAATAAAATTTGATAACAATTTAATTCAAAACCATTCATAACTCTAACTTGACCCTGATGCTGCCGCTTGCTTCCTCAGCTTGCTCCTTTAGCTTTCTCCTTAGGACACCACCCCAAAACCAACCTCCCTGCCGACTAGTAGCGCCTAGCCCTAGGATATCAATGGATATCCTAGCCCTCCGAGCCCAAAACCTCCGTAGCCCCCCGGTGCACTGTAAATTCCACTGTAAATTCCACTCTATCCAATACTCCAAGCTCCCCCAAAATCCTTTCTCCCCTCTCATAAAAATGAAAAATCCATCCCCTCTCAACTCCTTTCTCCCTCCCTTATTTCTCCTCCCTTCACCGACACTCCATCTTGCATTAAATTCCTTATCCCTCCATTTAATTACCCTTATCCATTCATTAATCCTCTTATCTTCTTGGGATCCTTATGTGATCCCTTCATGTATACGTAACTTGATTAAATGTTTTATTTTATTCTCCCTCTTTAATTTAATACTTTATTAATTAATTAATAATTAAATCAATTATTAACCATATTGATTAAAGAGTTAATTATACTTAAATTAATCATAATCAAGAATAACTAATTAATAAGAAATAATTAGTTAAGGTTATTTAATAACTAATTATAGTTTAGCTAATTTGTAGGATTATTTATTAAATTAATCATCTTAATAATTAAGGGTCGTTACATGGGACCTCACTGCATCGGTCCTCAATACCTAGCGACCTTGGTTCCTCGACTCTTAGACATGTGGCACTTCCACTGCTTACCACCTTGTATGACACATGGTACTTTTACCACTCGACACATGGCACCAAATTATTTCTCTATAGATTTTTTCCCAACTATGTCAGATCAACATGACTCATGGCACCATATATCATCTGACGTGTCGACCTTCCATGTGGGCCAATGTGGTATAGAAATCATCACATGATTCTTGTCTTGTTCGGTCAAGCCTTGACACTTATCCACTCGACATTGGATTGGTGACATCATATGGGGATCTCAGGATCTCGAGAATTTATTGAAAAAGTAGAATTGTGATAATACTCCAATTATTATGAGATGATTAATTAAGGTAATATCGTGATTAATTAGGGTAAACACTAGAATATGAGATACCTCCAATTCCTAACAACCCAAGGATTACGAGATGATCAATTAAGGTAATATTGTGATTAATACTATGGGGCCTTTTCTACAAGATGTTAGGTGGAGATATGTCCATCGTGTGGACACTAAGGAGAAAACATGTGGTACACTAAAACTCCCTAGTGGTCTGGGGTCCGATTGACTTTTCTCCAATAGGATCTATGACTAATATCTCTCGACGAGTAGATCCAACAACTAATATTCAAGGTTATCACCTTAATGGTTACAAGTTTATGTAGGTCCTAATCCAGAAATGAGGCATGCTACCAACATTACACATCACACCTCATCTTATAAAATGGATATGGTGTAGACATGTGGTCGATGACACATCACAACATGCGGTTTGACTCGTGTTAGTTGACATCATCATGACATCCAATTTATCTTTGTACCTCCATGCTATAGTTCCAAATATGTGTGAAATGTGGAATATCCCATGTCCCAACATGTGGATTGAATAGTGTATGCCATGTGATTCCCTCATCCATGTGACATGTTTCTCGGGTGTCGGAGTATCAGATTGTTTGTGAAATTTGGAGACTAGACTAAATCCTAGTCCTGACATACGTAAGTAATGGGATATAAAGTCAAGATCCCTCCTGATCTTAAACGATAGATCAATGGTGGCGATGTTTCGATCCATCAATCACATGAATACGAATAAATTTTTCTGACCATTGGGTTTTGTAACTTATCTGTGATGGTGATGGGGTTGGAAATAGGAGCCAAAAATCCTCTCTTGACATTGGCTTCTTAGGGATATCTCATAAGTTTCCCACCATGGTTCTCTTGGTACCCAGGGACCCTAAATATCTGTCTCCAGTGAAATACAAATCACAAAAATATGGTTTATGGATTAAAATGGATGATCAATATTGATTTTCCCATTTGATATAACGATAACTATTCCTTTGGCTACTATATAGAGAAAATGAAATCTAATAGTTGAATTTTGGGGGCATGACAGTCCTACTTCTCATGTTTCACTTACTTATCTTCATCAACTAGGTATTCCTGCCAAAATGAGGGGTTAATTCTTCACAAATGTCCTATGTTAAAAATAGGACATGAACAAAGGTTTGGTCAGCCCTCTCAAGTCTTTTATATGCTCGAAACAATATATACTTACATATTAATATATTTATTTATAAAACAAGCAAGAGTCAAGTTCATTTTCTTAATATTTGAACAACAAAAGAGGCTCATGTGTTTTTTTGATATAGGAAAAGTATGATTTTCATTATCCCATAATTACCCAGCACAACAACTTGCCACGAGTTGGAATTTCCTTCCCATAAATATTTTAAGGTCTAAAATATAACTCTTGAATTTGATGCTTCCTAGTTCTATTCTACAACTCCAGTAACGTAATAAATTACATTTGTTACATAGAAAATTAACAATTTCCTTTTCATATGTTCTATGAAGGATTTATCTGTTCAATCTTCACTATTCGTACCTCAATAATTTTCATACACATGCATATTACCAAAAATATCATTTGTCGGATTACTGAGAGGGGGGTGAATCTATAATAGAGAAATTATAATTCTTTTAACCACAAATTTTAAGTGTTATTTACTTTTATGATCAATATAACATTATCATTCAATAAGTGAAGAGTAAATAAACCATAAACAATGAAAAAGCACACACATTCATAATACAACAATGTTTTTTTACATGGAAACCCAGTGCGGGAGAAAACCACAAAATGATTTTTTTATATGTCTTTAAGAATTACATTTATTGGAAGCACCAACTTCCTTTATTATCTAGATGCAACTGGAAGGAGGGTCTGACCCCCTAAATTTTTAGGCTACAACATGAGGGAAGATACAACTCCCCAATTCTCTAGCTACAACCAGAAGGAGGCTACAACCCCCTAGTTCTCCGGCTACAACCACCTATCCTTTTCCCATATTGCCAACCTAAAATATAAGTAAGATGATGAAACCACTTTCACACTATCACTATGAGATATACTACTATAAACATGTACCAATCTGAGCTAACAACCTATAACCAACCTGTACTTGTGCTCAACTTGTACCAACAAAATCCAACAAGTACGTGACCTATATACTCTGTAGTGTGTGTATGTACATGCCCTTTCTATAATGTAGCCCACGTATGTATGAAACCTTTATTCACTGCAACCTACGTATTCTTTTTGTTGTTATAGCAAGATTTTCCTCACCCTATGCAATCTTGCACAAAGGGCCTTTTTCCATTTCCCTATGCATACTTTTCATCCCTTTTTGCAAATCCTAGAGCTAAAATATACATTGTTTCCACATGTACACACCTTCCCTACTATACAACATGCATATACACAGGTTGCACCACTACAACCCATGTACATCAGGAATTTCGCCCAAAAATGAAAAATGGTGTTAGTTTTCCATGTCATGATATGAGATCTATAATCCTTTTCCTTCCATATAATGGAAACGTTCCGACTCATCCCTTTAGTTCCATTTGAAGGCTATAAATGGGCCAATTCCGAGCTATGGAAAAGGAGAAATAATTCTAATTTGAGAGAAAAGTTACTTTGGAAAAATTATTCACTTCATATTGAGTCTGCATCCCTTTTTCCTTTAAGTATGAACACAGTGTTCAACCCCCAAGCTCTTCCCTTATTGATTGAGAACTTCATTGTCTCTCTTCTATGAACTTTCCTTTGGTTGAGGATTGAAGTGGTGGAGGCCCAGCTAGAAGGAACTTAGTTTCTCGGTTCTGAACCATTCCAACACGAAAGTCTGTAAATTTTTCACTTCTACTGATCATATATTAATATAAATTATCTTTTCTCGTCCAATTGATATATTGAAAATATTTGAATTATTATTCCATGGGCGTATTTTTATGTATATTAATGTATTGTGCTATTGAATGTGCTAACATCATATATTATCACCATATGCTTTCTTTTCTTGGTTGTTGAGGAATAGTTGCAGATATATTTCTTTGGGTCAAGTGCTCAATGATGGACTTCATCGAACGTATGGACGAGGTAGGCGTTTTATATTGTCTTGCTAGTATATTTTATTATATAGAATACTTGAGAATAGAATTGATTTGTGCATTCATTTCATTTTGTTTTGGTTTACCCTAGCCATAGAGATATTTCCCTCGTGACATAATTGGCGACCATACTGGGAATTCAATCTTATTTATTAGGGTTTGGAGTGTTTTTATCCTTAGATTTTTCTCGTTCCTATTCTGTTTCTTGTCGTATCATTGCTTGACAACCTCCGTCACTCTGGGTCTGAGTATTTCCGCCTTCTCCTTTGCCTCGTTGTGTTTTTTGAAACATATATGCAAAGTTTTCCTTGACAGTCGCGTATATATGTGTGTTGTCCTTCTGCAAGCTATTTACATACACGTTGTTTCCTTGAATAGTGGCATACATCAACCTATTTTTCTTTTTGTTTGGGTTTGGTGGTTTTTGGGTAGGTTTTGATGATTGTTGAGTCTTCTTGGGTCTTTGTAGTGACTATTAAGTGTCTGTGGGATGATAGGAAACCTGTCTTTGGTTGAATTTCTGGGCGAAGTCTTTTTCATCAACTTTTCATTTTGATTGTCCTTGTACATTGGGTTGGGTGTATTGCTTCTTGGTATCCTACTTGATTTTTCTCTTTCTATACACAATAGACTTTTTATATATCAAGTTGTTGTTCAGTCCATGCATTTTCATTTTTCTTGTATTGAAAATAAAAAAATATTAGGCATTTTAAATTTCTTGGCATTTTTTATCTTTTGATTCTTTTTCATTAGCTTAGTGCATGTAAAGAAAGATAACATTTTTACTTTAGAATTGAAGAGTTGAAATTGAAAATTGCATTTGTTTTAAGAAGCATATCATCCATTGAAAATTGAAGTGAGGACTTTGCATTGTATTCATATTTAATTTACTTGTTGAGTCATAACATCATGAATTTCACTACCATACCTTTTTGAGTAAGAACGACCATTAAAATTAACACTATAATTTAAAATTGACCAGTCACGATTTTATTTTCTAGGGTGCACAAACGAGCTTAGGATTTAGTGCCTTGGAATAGGATTTTGTGAGTAAACTTCTCCAAGGTTGTTAAATCAACATATGTGTCTCAAAAAGGGAGTGGAGAAATATTTTGTATAATCAATAATATCAGGACGCTCTGCTTACACCGTAGTTAATCATGAGGTCATGCGAGGTTAGTTGAAGGGATAACCCCCCAATACCTTCTTAGTGTCAGAAATATTTCTAGGGATCTATTCATATTTTGGGATATTGCTAGTGCCCTTACTTCCCTGAGAGGCAGTGATTTCAAGGTTTCGGGCTTTGCTACCCTGCCCATATGGTGGACCTGACTTACAACTACTCGCATGTGCATCGGTTATACATCAGTTTCTTATTTTATTGACTTAGGTGCCACATAGGTTACTTGCAGGGGTTATTCTGCAAGTACACTGGGTCAGATAAGGGAAGACATCACACAATCTTTATGGAGGATTACCTCTCTGGGGGGATCTGACTGACTAGTTTGTTAATCCCACGAGGGCCCTTATAACTGATTATGTTACCTCCAATCTTTAGTAGGGAGTCTCATGCCCCTCTTGGGTGAGACATACCTTCTTTAGGGAGGGATGCCCCTTTCAGCCACTTTACCTCATTTGTGTGCATTTTGGTCATTTGAATTTTGGTGTGCTCTTTGATTACTAGTTGTCCCTAGGATTTGTTCTTTGTATCTTGAGCCTTAAGTCATCATGGAGTCAGACCAACCTCCCCGACGGTCTCGTCGCTTGTTACATTTACCACCAGATTTCAAGTATTTTCCTTCTAAAAGGCGTAGAGCTAATAGACATGGTACACCCACATCCATTGTTCAGACTTGTGATTCTACAATGATGAGTATTGAACCAAGTCTTCAGAATACTGTGAGCCCTTCGACTCCCACACCTACTATAGTTAATGGAACCCCTTCGACTCCTACAACCACAATGGTTGTCGTGTCAGAGGCACCTATCATTACTATTGTTTGTCTTATATTGAATACTCAATCTCTTACCTCGAGCCCATTTGGGTCTCTTGGTCACTCCCTGAGCTATAATGTTTAGTCCATCCCTATGGCCTCTAGTCCTTCTTCTTATCGTATGCCGAATTTTACTTCACAGTTTTAAAACTCCATCCTAGATGATAGCCCTAATGCTAGCATTGGACTTGGGGTTACTATACCTACTTATACTCCATTCTTGTTTGGTGGTTCTCATATCCCTCAAACGACTCCTAATATGGAAGGCATTCCTTCTTTTAACCCCGAGTCCAACCCTATTTCTTCTGGGTGGAGAAATCAACCTGGTGGACAAGATTTTTCTCCAGTTTCATCTTATTCCCTCACCTCATGAGTGTCGATTTTGACCAACACGTTTGGCATGACGAATCCACCTCTATCCTCAAGATTCATACCCGGAGGAGGTCAGTTTCACACCTTGGGAAACCCCCAACTCGGAGCCACTCTGGGTGGGGGAAATGTTTATAACCCCCATCAGAACATTCCTATTGGAGTTATGCCCAACCAACCTCTTGTGAATCATCCTAGAGGAGGGTATTACAATATCGGACAGGGCCATGGTGCATACCATAACCCTGGATGGGCTCTAGCTCCTCAAACACAATCTTTCCAGGGAGCTTGGGGCCAAATGTTGCAACACCGTATTCCTTTTATGGCCACACTTAATATTTCAGACTTGTATAATTTGATGAATGACCTTATGTGTCATGATCCGACATGGCCCCCCATCTCCACCAAAATTCCTTCGGACATTCCTAAATTCAAAGGTAAGAATGGCAAGGATCCTGGTGATCACGTTACTACCTTTCACCTATGGTTCTCTTCAAATTCCCTTAATGACGATTCCATTCAATTAATATTATTTCAACACACCCTCGTTGGGGTCGCTACGAAATGGTATATCGAGCTACCCAGTGGGTCATATCGGATCTTCAGTCAAATGGTAGTATTCTCCCTTAACCACTTCCAATTGTTGGGTCATAACGATGCTAGCCTATAACTTGTGTCGACTTTATGCCAGGAAACAACTACTCATATCTCAGATCATATCCAAGAGTGGTCTAGATGGAAGAGGATGATTAAGACCTCCATACCCCCATCCTTTCTTTTAGAACGACTCCTGAAATCTTTGCAGCCTCCTATCTTGAAGGATGTTGCTACATCCGGGGTTATCACTAAGGAAGAAGATATCTTCAAAGCCCAGCAGTTAGATCTTATATATGCTCATTCTGGGATGTTATACCACATTCTTCCAGACACACCAAGGTCAACCTATGACCTTAGGAAAAATCCCAAACCTTATGTCGATGACATTGTAGGCTACGCCAATGTAAAGTCCACAAACTCGGTGACAAGACATTTGAAAGAATTGTCTCTTAACTAGCCTAAAGGAGGAGCATATTCGTCCATGTCTTCCAATCCCACTCAGTCGATGGATGTGCATTCCATGCAGTTGTTGACTGAGCCAAATGGTAACCAAAAACCAAGCGAAAATAAGAAGAAAGGACGTAATAATAATCGTAAGGGTGGGAAAAGTAATAATAAACCAAAGGACAATGGTAATAATCAGAAGACAAATAATAATGTTGGAGAGGGCAAGAAAGAAAGGCGTAAGGTGAAATTTCCATGTAAACTTTGTACAGACGATCAACTTACTCATTTATGTCCTAAAATTGTGGAATATGCAAGGATATTATCTCTAATACCCATCGTGCTGACAAATCCTTTCCCACATAACCAACACATGGACTTGAGCTCATAAAACATTGGAAATGTGGTCAGTGGGAGTCAAAACCCATCATCACAAGACGATGACCATTTGTTTATCAATATGGTTGATTCTAGGGTTCATGTAGCCACCTGATATTGTAATTATAATTCTTCACAGGCTATACCTGGTCTAGAATATCCTCCTCCTCCTCCTCTGGAGATGACTTTACAGATCGAAAAACAAGATCCACCTCCTCGTATTTCAAAAGGAATACTCAAGCACTCTACCCACAATCCAAATGCTAAATCCACCCATAATTACTCTATTGTTGATAACCTCAGTCAAACCCCTTGTGTGATGTTGGCTCTAGAGGTACTCCAGACGTGTCATTCAGAGAGGAATGTCTTTCTATATGCGTTAGGATCTCTAGACCCTAGTGGCTCGAAAGTTATCAAGTTTGACGTCACAAATGTGAAGCCTCACTTTCCTTACCATGTGGCATTCTAAATCCACGTGGGGTACTCAAACTATAACATCAAATGTGAGGTTGTTTATGAAGGAATTGCTACATGTGTGATGTCCCTGATCTGTTGGAAATCTCTTGGCTCTCTGACACTCTCTTAATCACCAAACATGTTGACTTCTTTTGACAGTTGTTCCTTCCTTCCTCACGGTACTCTTCCTGACTTTCTGGTCCAATTATGTGGGAATATGGTAGAGGTGTATGTTCAGGTAGTTGATGCACCTCTTTATTACAACTTGTTACTAGGACACAATTGGACCTATGTTATGACTGTTGTTGTATCGTTTATCTTCTATACTCTTTGTTTTCCACTTGAAGGGAATATCGTGATGATCGACAAGTTATACTTTGCGTATGCTAGCCCCAATGCATCAGTTGGAATGTTGATCCCTGTGGTAAAAAATTCTCAGCCGAAAACTAATAATATCAGTGTCAGAATGTATTATTCCCTTATGGGTACTTTTGACTTCATGGCCCCAATTCACCATGCTTATGCCATGTCCAGTCGGCCTGTTTCTTCAGAGAGGTTTGTTCCTTTCTGAACTTACTATTTTAACAATCCTTGGACCCTACCTTCCTCGAATTCATCTTGCGAGGGTCATTCGCATACTGGAATGGCCATGCCACTATCGACAATGAAGATTGTGTATCAAGTTGTTCTTGACTCTTTTATCTATCCCGATCCTGTCACCTCACCGACGGATGAGGAGGATATTGTTATTAAGCCTGTGTGGGCCACTATATTTTCTTGTTCACATGAATTCCTAAATGAGACGTTTCCCTCGGATGAAGCTATCATCGAAGCCATGAATGGTTCCAATAAACCGTGGGATGATATGCATCATCGCTCTTATTTTCTCCCAAATCTTGAAAGAATTGAACAAGATGACTTTCGATCTAGTTTCAGTGAGATAGTCAGTCACGTCGTAGTTCCACTTGAAACACAAGGCATTTATGTCGAGGGAAATATGGAGAGTATCTCTCCTACCTTCATGATTGATATGTCTTGTACCCCTGACAAGATTGAAAACGTACATATCGGTGCAGATTGTTCGCCAGAAGAAATCTTGATTTACACCAAACTCTTCAAGGAATTTCGAGATGTATTTTCTTGGCCATACAAAGAGATGCCAGGAATCGACTCTCGTATTGTCGAGCATGATATTAGAAATTATCTATATGCTAAGCCTTTTCGACAACATCTTAGAGTTGTCAATCCCCAAAAGGCCCTTGCTATTAAAGAAGAGGTAGAGAAACTACTTAATATTGTCTTTATCTACCATGTTACCTTGAATGAATGGGTATCTAATCCCATTCCTGTTAATAAGAAGAAAGGAGCCATCCATGTATGCATGGAATTTCATGAACTGAACAAATATTGTCCTAAAGACAACTTCCTGACACCTTTCATCGACCAGATTCTCGATGAGTGTATGGGAAGAGAAGTGTTTTATTTTACGGATGGATTTTCAGGGTATAACCAAATTCAAATCAAACCTGAGGATCAACACAAGACGACATTTATTTTTCCTTGGGGTACTATGGCATACCAGAAGATGCCTTTCTACCTTAAAAACATAGGAGAAACCTTCCAACATGCTATGACCTTCGCATTCCATGATCTTAAGCATATAGTCGAATAATACCTTGACGATCTTGCTACTTACTCTCGTAATAGAGAGGATCACTCTACGCACCTTTGGCTAGTTTTTGAAAGATGTCGCTACTATCAAATCCAGTTTAACCCTCATAAGTGAATATTTTGCATTAGGTCTAGTTGTCTTCTGGTATTTCTAGTTTCTGAGACCGGGATCATGGTAGATCCGTTAAAAGTTGAGGCAATAGTTCGGTTTCCTCCCCCGCGCACTATTCGACTACTGAAGGTTTACAGGGGAAATATAAATTTTTACATCGATTTATCGTAAACTATGCCAATGTCACTAAGGGTTTCATGTGTCTTTTGAATAAGGACATGCATTTTATCTGGGATGAGCGAGCCCAGGAGTCCTTCGATGCTTTGAAGAAAGCCTTGGTATCGACACCTCTGATGAGGTCTCCTGAATACAATAGGGATTACTTTATTTATATCGCCACATCCAAGGATACAATTGGTATGGTTTTGGTTCAGGAGGATGATGAGCATCATGGGCACGCCATCTACTATATTAGTCGAAACTTAGTTGGTCCTGAGATTAATTGTTTTCAAATTGAAAAGATAGCTTTTGTTTTCATTCACGCAGTCCAACGTTTATGCCATTATATATTTCTTTCCAATACTAAAATAGTTGTTGATGTCAATCCATTTCAATATGTCCTCACCACGCATATCATAGGGGAAAAATGTAATAAATGGATTGTCATTTTACAAGAATTTGATCTTGATTTGGGTTCATGCAAAATCCAAGAAATTAGTAGTCTTCGCAGAGTTAATATCTGAATTTCCACGGTTAGATGAGGACGTTATCCATGTTGATTCATTCTTGGATGAACAAATTTTCCTTTTCTCTTCGTTCGACCCCTAGTATGGATACATCATTCTCTATCTTCAAACCTTGAAGTTCCCTCAGCATCTCTCACAAGATGACCGACGACGTGTATGATACCAAGCTAATAATTACACTATTGTGAGTGACACTTTGTATCTCAAAGGAGTAGACAATATCCTACATCCTTGTTTAACTCACGAAGAAGTCGATTCAGTCCTAAACGATTTCCATAGTGGGGCTTGTGGTTTTTATATATTCGGGCTTGCGACAACCAAGAAAATATTGTGAGTCGGTTATTTCTGGCCATCTATCTTTAAATATTGTGTTGAAGTGGTTAAGAAGTGTTACCACTGCCATATTTTCACTCGTAAAATTCTCTCACATCCATCCTCGCTTCACCTAGTCATTACCATCGATCCCTTCACCAGGTGGGGGGTTAACTTCGTGGATTGCAAGCCAACTTTGGCTGTGTGGCATCAACACATTATCATGGCCTTCGACTACTTTATTAAGTGGTTCAAAGCCATGCCTACAATTAAATCTAACTTGAATACTATCACCTTATTTGTAATCAATCAAATTATCACCTGGTTCGGTATCCTGAGTGAGATTGTCACTGATCATGGAAGTGACTTTGAAAGAAAAATGATGGAAGAGATAGAATCTAAGCTGGGGTTTAAACATGGTAATTCTTCCCCTTACTACCCCTAGGGAAATGAATAGGTAGAGGCCATCAACAAGTCTCTCAAGACCATTTTGCAGAAAACTGTCAGATAGAGTAAGTCTGACTGGCACAATATGTGATATCTCGCACTCTAGGCATATCGAATCTCGGTCAAGACTGCCACTAGTTTTTCCCCTTTTCAGTTCTCTTAAGTTGGGAATCACACACCTACCTGACACTTTCGATCTTGAGTGATGCCTTGTACACCTAGATAGTCTTGACGAGCAGTGTCAAGACACCTCTATAGCTATCGAGGCAAACAAAAGACATGTCAAGGTCCAGTATGATAAGTCTATCTGTCCTCAGTTGTATGTTTAGGGTGACTTGGTCCTCTTATATGATCAATCCAAAGAACTGTTGGGGGCAAGAAATTTTAAACCCATGTGGCACGGTCCCTATATCATGCAACATGTCTTAGAAAAAAAGGCCTATGAGTTAGAAGAATATGAAGGGAATATGTTGGCCGAGACCAGGAATGGGCTCTACTAGAAATAAAATTGTGCTTGAGCCCCAAGCTTAGGAGGAAATATTTGTATACTAATGTACTTTAGTGTATATATCCTTTCCCTTTATTTTTGTCTTCATCTTGCTTATCGATTTTTCCCTTGGTTGGAAGATGTCAACGAAGTCTTCAATCTACTTAGGATTCGTAGACAGAGCCATTCATCATACATAGAACTTGGTTTCCACCACTTGGGTGGTTTACTCACCCGAGGGTCTACTGGTGTCTTTAGGCGGCGTATGCCTAGGGCCATCTATGAATAATGTGGCTGAATATAGCTTTGTTATATAACTATTGTGCAATGCTATCTCACATGGTATTCTCTCTTTAGAGGTTCACCTAGATTCCCAGTTAGTAGTATGCCAGTTGAATGACAGTTACCATGTGCATGATCCTACTTTAATCCAATGATTCCTACGGGTACTTATTTTAGAACAAAAGTTTGATTTTATTACTTATTATCACATACTTAGGAGTTCTAATTATGTATCTGATGCTTATGCTAATTTCATTTTAGATTTGGATTTGTTACATAACTAAAGCAAAGAAAACCATCTAATCAATGTACACATTGTAATATAAGTAAAGTCGGAGATCCTTATTTTATATATATTTCAAAAATATAATGTTTATAGTAAAAAATTGGGGCTAACACCCTTAATAGACATATACAACTGATAATACAACATCCACGACATACACGCTTGTGGCGTCGGATGTGCATCATGATAAAAAACTATGGCATTTGTGAGACGCCAAAAGAGTCACACCCAAGCTCTGAGCACACCAACCACTTGTCATTGCATGGCCTTTGAGATATCCTCTACTTGAACCATTGGAATACTATGAGTCAAACGAGACAGTGTCCCTACACATTTTGAAGGACTCTATCTTCTTCTCCTCCCGCTGCCTCATCTCCCTGGTGCCTCCGACGATGTCGGGGAAGCCTGTCCGGCCATCATGGACCCATATCTGCGTCACAAAAGTGTCTAGTTAGTACTTAAGCATAATCCAAAAATATTTGTGGTTTACCATACAAAAATACAAAAAAATGAAATATTTAAAAATGTTGACATACCTATGTCCCCGTAGATGATCCCTGGTGGGAGTGGCATGTCAGGATCGCCTCTGAATCTGATCCCTACATAGGGGTAGTCATCTAGAGAAATGACATGTCTCCTCCACTAGTAGAAGAAATCCTCGTTGTAGGGTGTGGTCACCCTACCTCCCCCCTATTGTCTCATTACCTCAGTCCATTGTGCCATGGATGGATATCAAGAAGCCTCACTTGGTCCCTCATCCCTTTGAGTACCCAAAATTTATACAAGCCACAACTCTTCAAGGCCATTTGGGCCCTCAGATCTCTTTCCACAACAACATCTACCTCCTCGTGCTCCCTTTCCCTCCATTCTAGCACCATCCTGCCAGATAAAAGTCAATTTCTGAGTTAGAAGCCATAGAAAACATTATTTACTGACTTGTACGCGGGTTGTTGAATTTGCAGTCACGTATAGGGATGAGTACATGCACCTTGTATTTTACATAGTCATGTATAACCTCACATATACGTGACCTGGTGAATGGTAGCCTGCGTACACCGAATTACTCAATTTGCTCCCTAATTTACTCAAATTTTGAAACCAAATATAAAAATCTACCCCACTAGAAAGGAAGAGGAGGGGAAGAGGAGTTACCTAATCCATATAGTTTCTGATTTCGTCGCCCAATGCTCCTGCAATCACTAGTTGAATATTGGAGGTATTTTGGTCCAATTTTCACTATTTGGGTAAAAAGTCAAAATGCCATAGTAATTTTTGTTTTTGTTACTATTTATAGCAGTTTTTACCCACTTTCTATAGTTTTGAGTCATTTTTTCGCCTAATGGACTAATACAACAGTGTATTGAGTTGGTTTTTGTAGTTTTCACCAGGAATTCTTGTGTATTTCAACGTTATGTTGACCATTCCTAACCACGCGCAAGTATTTTCACAACCTAACATATAGGATATATATCCATTCCACCATGCACTTTTGAATTGACCTATAACTATCACTCATATTCCTTAGGTACAAACCCATTTATGGAAACAAAAAACCTTCTATCTTCTATAAGACATGTCGTTATCAAGTAGTAGAGACTTACCAAACATGGGTTCCCTAGTTAGATCCTTTGGTTCATTTGGTGCCCATATAGAGATTTTTTTCATAGGACCAAGAGTCCCTTACAACTAATACATGACTTTATGATGAGCCTCATTTCTCACTCATAAACATGATGCCTTATACCTATAAGACTCCCAACCAAGTTTAATTTAAGCTCTTTTCCAGCTCATCTTCAAAAAGAGAAAAGATTGTCGAGTGGACTTGTATCTTTCACACTCGTAAATTGGATTTGAAAGGACACCTATTTGGTACAAATTTATCCCTTTTTCACACCAAGTAGACTAAATATCATGAAAAAATACATTTTTTGGCATTAAGTTGTGATTGCATCTCATGCCCTTGCTTGCAATATTGAGCCTATAGTCGGTTATCACTTTGCATTATAAACCATTTTCCTCAGCAGTTTTGCATCCTCAACCAAGAAGATCCTCATTTATATCCTTCGCAATTTGACACCCTCTACCCAAGAGGGAACATTCCCCCAAGTTTCCATCTCCTGCATGAATCTCCTATCATTGAGCATTGGTATGTTCCACTGCTAGAACTAGTTTTTCTTACTTGCAACACTCATTTCCTCCTCTGTATCATAGAATTCATTTGTCTATGAAAAAACAAAAAAAGATGGGTGGGAAGGGATTATTATCTTATATTGGAAACAATCGTGTCTTCTTTGAACAAAGCACAAAGTTATTGAGTCCATTTGTCATCATAATTTTGGTTTTAGCATGGACTTAGGAAACTCAGCTCATTACAGAGAGTTTTCTCTATTGACTGGTTACTCTTCCAGTCCCTATGGAGAATTTCATTGATGACTCTTGCACATCATGGTTTCATCATTGTGTCTATGCTGTCAGAGTCTTCCATATGTCTCATGCTCTTGTTCAAAGGAAGTCTATTAACCTGTTTCGGCCATTCCTCATAACTCTTGACTTTGCATGTCATCCATACCCTCAGTTTGTCTCAGAATCACATGATACTATAGTCCTATCACACACCCTGGTCCTAGTTTCATCATTGGTAGGTAACCTTGAACCCAAAAATTGGCATTACATCATTGGTCGTTGACTGGGTGGTTTCCCTTGTGTTCGTATTCACACATTGGGATTTTTTAAGTGTCTTGGATGCCATTAGCCTTATTGGTGCTTTCCTCCCCTTTGTCAGCAGTTTTCTTCATTGGATACTATTTAGAGGGTCTTTGTTAATCCCTAATATTGGCTCATTACCCGTTAATTGGGGAATAATACATTAATAATTTTATTTTATTTATGTCGGATTTATTCCATTAGTTGTAATTATACCTCCTAGTATCCTATATATATACCAAGGAGACATTTTCATTTGGAATCATCTTGGAATTGTACATTTATGTGGGCATAAGGATGTTTTCCCCTCGAAGAGGATTATTACCTGAATTTCTCTCTTTTTCAAGGTGTTGAGTACTTATTCTGAGGTTTTTCTATGCTATATTGATATTTGGTTCTTAACAGTCTTTTCGTGTACTAATTGGACTTGGCAGACGCTAAAAATGCACAAGGTCATTGTTTCATGAACATGTTATTCATCTGATTTCCTCCAAATCATGAAGCTCCTTCATTGTACCTCATGTTGAATGATGAGAGATTCCTTAATGCTCTCCTTTCAATGGGTCTCCTTCCATAGAATTTAGATCATCTATTCTGGAAACAAGACCTAGAGTCTTATGAGTACCTTGAGGCTTGCAGTCATTAGTGGAAGTTTCTCTCACCATCGACAATTGGGAATACATCAATGTATCCTGATCGATAGATTCTTCAAGTGTTTGACCCTGACTCCTTTATTCACACTTGTAAGAATGTACTTAGTGCCTTGATACCTACTTTCATTATAGGTAGTTTGTCTCACGTTTGTTAACAATATAACTCAATGAACTATAACCAAACGATGTCTCATTGTGTTCGACCTCAACTCCTTTAGTCACATGATGCAGACTTTCACCTTTGGAGGATTGTGTAGAAGACTTGAAGACATTAGTATGTGGCCTCATATTTCCTAAGTTGTTTCTTCCTTTTGATTGGACCAATACCTGTATGACTTCAGTGATCATGGGAGATCCGATTGTACTCTATGGTATACAAATATCTTCAGATTTATTTTCAGACTGGTTCTACTATGCCTTATTTGTGATTATGACACCCTTTGGCATGTAACCACATTTGTATTTTCATATTCATGGTCATGAATAATTGTTTGGTACATTTTCACATGGATCTGCACTGTAATTCAAATTGGCATTCATGTATGCAAAGTCAGTGCGGAATGTAATGAGAAACTATTTCTTCCAGCTGGTTCCCCATCACTCCACTTCTAGGTTTTTTATAATGTATTTCACCCATTGCATATACTCCTATGACCTCACACATTAGGGGGCATATGTTATAGGAAGATTTTCCTCAACCTATGCAATCTTGCACAGAGGGCCTTTTTCCATTTCCCTATGCAGACTTTTCATCCCTTTTTTCAAATACCAGAGCTAAAAAATACATTTTCCCATATGTACGCACCTTTCCTACTATACAAAATGTGTATATGCAGGCTGCACCACTACATCCCTTGTACATCGGGATTTGTGCCCAAAATTTAAAAATGGTGTCGGGTTTCCATGTCACGAGAGGAGATCTATGATACTTCGCCTTCCATATACTGGAAACATTCCGACTCAGCCCTTCAGTTCCATTTGAAGGTTATAAATGGGCCATTTCCGACCTATGGAAAAGGAGAAAGAGTTCAACTTTGAGAGCAAAGTTACTTTGGAGAAATTATTCACTTCATATTGAGTCGGCATCCCTTTGTCCTTTAAATATGAAAACAATGTTCAGCCCCCAATCTCTTCCCTTATTGATTGAGAACTCCATTTTCTCTCTTCTATGAGCTTGCCTTTGGTGAAGGATTGGAGTGGTGGAGGCCCAGCTGGAAAGAACTTAGTTTCTTAGTTTTGAACTATTCCGACATGGAAGTCTATAACTTTTTCACTTCTGTTGATCATATATTAATAGAAATACTCTTTTCCCGTCCAATTGATATCTTGCAAATATTTTGATTATTATTCCATGGGCTTATTTATTATGTATATTAATGAATTATGTTATTGAATGTTATAACATCATATATTATCACCATATGCTTTCTTTTCTTGGTTGTTGAGGACTAGTTGGAGGTATATTTCTTTGGGTCAAGTGCTCAATGGTGGACTTCATCAAACATCTAGATGAGGTAGGAATTTTATATTGTCTTGCTAGCATATTTGTGTTTATAGCATACTTGACAATACAGTTGATTTCTATAGTCATTTTCATTTGTTTTGGTTTACCCTAGCCATAGAGAGATTTTTCTCATAACATCTATAAACTAGGGTTTTCTCTCTCCTAAAAAACTATGACCCTTTGCAACCTATATTATTTGAACCTGTTAGCTATCATTGTGTCCAAATTGTAACTGTTCTCTGTGCATACATCCTCATATGTATCCTCTACTCAAATGCATGTATATCTTTCTAGTCATGTGCCATACAAGTGTGTATAATCATGAAAAAGTATAATAACCCTCACATGGACTAGACATCAAACCCTTACCGATAAAAAACCTCTCAATGCATCAATCACCTCACAACCACTTCACAAATACAAGTTCTCAACCATGTGCCATAAAAACCCTTAACTATATGCCAAGAAATATAATATGTGCCTTAACACTTAACAAGATGTACCAATGATACATATTAATTATACCAACACTTTATTTCTACATATATGAATTATCTAGTAAGTGACATGTAGCCAATAGCCTCTCTAGGGAAAATACTCAAACTCCCATAATTGTTTCTTATGTAGAAAAAAAAATCCAACTTCTCATAGAAATAAGACATACCTTTCGAAATTGTAGATAGATCTATTGTACACAATCACTATAGTCCTTCCTTGGAGATTTCTTTCAGAATCTAAAGACCTGTCATATTCATGTTTGTCAAGTTTTATGGATTTTCCCTCATGTACGCGCTCTATTATGCTTCTAGCATGTGTACATACACTCCCTTGTCCACTGCAACATGTGTACACCTAGAAAAGTATGGTTTTTTAAATATTTTATGTAATTCTAAAACTTTCATCGTCAACCCTTCATTCTACCTAAGACTTGCATAGCTTTATATGTATCAATATGTACCTACAATAAACCTTACACAAAAATAGATATTCAATGTGCTCAATATGTGCTAATAAGAAAGGCTTGCTCTCTTGTTTATACTTCCATGTATCTTCCTCAAGGGGTTACCTTCTAACAAACTTAACCCAATTTCCTTCTTTCAGGGCTAACCCACTTCTAACAACCTATTCACTTCTAACCCACTTTGCTACAAATAGTAAATTCTCCACTTCTATGAGCTTCTAGAATAATTTGACTTCTTTGACCTTCTAGATAATCCATGAGGGTTTTCCAACTTCACAAGGCCATAAATATATAACCTTGAGGAGTTATGTGATGTTCCACATATCAACAGAAATAGAATCACATGTACCATCCATGTAAAATAGTTTTACCTACAAATATACTAACCTTCATACCATTATACATCAAACAAGGTTAAGTCACTTTAACCATACTGTTGGGGCTACCAAAATTTTCTATCGAACTTTCTTCAAGGGTTGACCTCAATGAAAACCAACCCAATTAATCAACAATATCCTCCTTTGGCATTTATGAAAACACCCCGATGAAATACTGAAGTCATATTTCTCAAGCTCCCCTGGAAAAATGCCTGTATTCTCTTTCTCCAAGAATGTATTTCTCTATTCTAAATCTGTTGATACTCTCACCCTTTAACATCAATGACAAAGATAACTTCTCATCCAAGGATATTCCCCTTAACTAAACTATTCTTGGGGATTCTCCCCCTAACTGAACTCTTCCTAAAACTTCCCCCCCATTTGAATTGTCCTCTTTATGGTGCTTCCTCATGTAAATCTAAGACATATAAGATAAGCATTCAAAATCATTCATTTTGGAGTATAAATTACTCTGAGCCTCTAGTGAAGATACTCAAAGGATTCCCTTGGAAGTGGTTTTGTAAAGATATCTACAACATGTTCTTTTGATCCCATATATTCAACTCTGATATTATTCTCTGCTACATGTTCCCATATAAAATGTTACTTGACTGGAATATGCTTTGTCTTGGAGTGCATCACTGGATTCTTTGAGATATTGATGGCACTTGTATTATCACAATATATTGGAATGGGATCATCATACTCAGCCTGTATATCTGTCATAGTTTTATTCATCCATAGAACCTGTGTACAACATGATGTTGCTGCAATATACTCTAATTATCGATGTAGACAATGGTACTGATGATTGTTTCGTTCTTATCCAAGATACCAAACACTCACCCAAGTAGAATTATACTCCATTGGTGCTTCATCGGTCATCAATGCAACCTACCCAATCTGCATCTATGTAGGAAATGATTGATATATCCTTTCCTCTTGGATACCATAATCCAAACCCTTATGTAACCTTGAGATATCTAAAAATCATCTTCACTTCTACAACATGCAATTCCTTTGGTGCTTCTTGAAATAATTCCACATGTCCAATTGCATGCATTACATCTGGTCTAGATGCTATCACATAAAGTAAGATCCCAATCATTGACATGTACTGCCTCTGATATATAGACTTTGAATCATCATCTTAACTCAACTTTCAACTGGTTTGCATAGGAGTATTAACTGGTTTTCAATGTTCCATTTCAAACTTCTTTAGCATCTCTCAGATATACTTAGTTTGAGAAATACAAATTCCTTGGTTTCTTCGACATATATGAAGACACAAAAATAAGGATAGTTCTCCAAATAATGACATATCAAATTCATTATGCATATCCTTTGCAAATTTATGGCTTAACCTGTCATCATCACATCCAGAAATAATATCATCAAGATAAACTACAATTAATAAAAAACTATCTTGAGTTACCTTGATGTAGATGTTGTTCTCTGCATTTACTTTTTTGAACCCTACTTGATGTATATATCTATCTAGTCTAGAGTACCATGCTCTGGAATCTTGTTTTGAACCCTATAAGGACTTCTTCAACCTCAGCATGTAATATCTGTTCTCTGAGAGATAAAATCCTTCTGGTTTCTCAATGTAGTCTTCTTCTTCAAGTTCCCCATTCAGAGCAACTGATTTCACGTCCATGTGATGGACTTTAATATTCTTGGAGCATGCATAATCTAGGATCAATATGATTTCTTCCATTTCGGAAGTTAGGCAAAGGTCTCTCCAAAGTCGATACCTTCAACTTGTCTGTATCCTTTACATACGAATCTATCTTTGTTCCTAGTAACCTATCCATATTCATTCAATTTATTTTTGAAGACCCACTTTGTGCCAATCACATTCTTGTACCTTTGTCTTGGAACACTTTCCCAAGTGTCATTATTCTCCATTTGATCCAACTCTTCATTCATGGAATTTTTCAAGAATTCATCCTTGTTGGTTTCTTCAAAAATGTTTGGTTCAATTGAAGATAAGAGTGATAGGTTCATTTCTTCTAGTGAACAAATTCTTCTTCTAGTTTCAATTTCTGCATCTTTGTTCTCAATAATCTGATCTGAAGGATGATTCTTTTGTACTAATTTGTTAGGTGTCTTTGGAATTACTTGTTGAACTTTCTCCTATATTTCTATCTGATATTCTTCATCCTCCACTTATGTTTCTTCTTCATCCTTTTCTTCTTATTCGTAAACTTGTTCCACTCATTCTTTCTCTTCTTTCTTTAGTTTTCATCCACCGGTTTCATGAACTGTTACATTGATGATTTCCACAACTTTGTTTAGCCTTAGATTGTAAAACTTGTATTATTTCCTTGTACTTGATTAACCAAAAAGTATTCCTTATTCCACACGAGAGTCAAACTTTCCAATTCTTCCATCTTCTCTTTTTATGTAACATTTTCTTCTGAAAACTATGAAGTGCTTCACATTTGTTGTTCTTCCTTTCCATACCTCGTAGGGATTTTTGTCATTATTTTTTCTGAGCATTAATTTTTTTTCAATGTGAACTATTGTATGCACTGCATGTGTCCAAAAAACATTTGTCAACTTAGAATCCATTAACATTGTTCAATCCATTTCTTGTATTGTCATGTTCTTTCTTTCAACAACTCCATTCTATTGAGGTGTCCTAGCAATGGAGAATTTCCTTTTTATTCCATACTTGTTGGAGAAATACATAAATTCCTTTGAGGTAAACTCTCCTCCATTGTATTATCTCAAACATTTGATTTTTGAATCCATTTCATTTTCAACCATTTCCTTGTATACCTTGAATTTTTCAAATGCTTCTGATTTCTTCCCGAGAAAACAAACTGCAGTCATTCTTATATAATCATCAACCAATAACATAAAGTATTTCTCACCTTTTAAACCCTTTGTTCTAGTTGGTCCAACTAGATCGGTATGCACAATTTCCAGTGGTCTTGTTCTGGAGTATTCCTTTGATTTGAATATGGCTTTGTTTGCTTTCCTAGTTGACAATGCTTGCATAATGTGTTGGCTGGCTTCATGATCTAGGGAATTTATCTGTCTGCCTCCTTTTTGTTGACGTGGATGAGGTTATCAAAATTTATGTGAACCATTCTTCTGTGCCATATCCAAACTTCATCTTCCTTTCCTAGACAACACTTTTGATTTCTAATTTCACTTAATATATATATGTTGCTTCAAGTTCTTGCAATTGTTGCAATCAATTTTCCTGATCCTTATTTTATTATCTCGCACTTTTGTGAATCAAATGTAAGTTTATGACCTTGGTCACACATTTGACTTACACTTAGAATATTATGTTTCATATCTTCCACGAGTAGATCATTTTCTTCCTTGGTATTCTTGTTTCCAATTCTGACTATGCCCTTTCCAATAATTCTAGCTGAGTCATCATTTCCAAAGGAGACTGATCCATCTCTTTCCTTTATCAATGTAAGAAACCTATCTTCATCACATGTCATGTTCTTTGATAAGCCATTGTCAACATACCAGTCATGATTCTTTTGTTTAGAATGTAGAGAGAGTGTGCATTCTTCATTGTTAAACTAATTCTTCTTTCTTATCCATTTTATATTTTGAGGTTCCTATCTATGAATATTGTTATTCTATTGTGATTCTCTAGGAGGGACTGTAATTTTACAATATTTGGACATGTGTCCAACATTTTTGCACTTGTATCATTCCACTTCAATGCTCAATGATTCAAACTTGTTGTATATTCTCCTTTGTGTTTCACTAGGCCTTCTTGGATAACCATTTTGTGCATGACTTTCAAAGTTTTTTATGTTCCTGCTATTATCTCTTCAATTTACGACTTTATGTCAAAAAATATTACATGCAAAATATAAACCAAAAAAGAGAGTTTGATGCCTGGGAGTTGAATATATTTTGAAAGGAGTTACTCTTTTGAATCCTTATTCTTTGTAAGGCTTGTTTGTTTATGAATGTTGTTTATTCTGAAATATGAATCTTCTAGGTGGAGGAGTGTCCCTGTCATCTTCCCTATAAAACTTATTGTTTCCTCTAACTATCTCTGCATAGCTTCTTGGTTGTGTTTCTTGATCTATAGTTTTGGATCTTGAACCTCTTTATGTCTGATTGTATCCTAGCTTAGATGTTTCATGATGTGGAATCTGGCTGTTGATAATATTATCCAAAAACTTTGAGTTGTTCTACATGTTTTTATCTTGAAGGTATTTTCTCAATGTAACAACCTCTGCTTCCAAATTTCCAATGATCTTGTCATTTTCTTCTAACTGTTCTTTAAGTGCTTCTTCGATTCTTTTGTGTTCTTCAAATAGAAATTTTAGTCAGAGATCATCTGCTCCTACTCTTCAGAGTTGGACTTTTGTGTTTCCTCTATTCCTTTTAGTTCTTCCTGTAGTGATTTGTTTTTCTTATTTTCCCTTTTTATAACATCTATGACACTCAAAAAGTATTCTCTGTAGTCAACTTATGCCTCTTCATATTCTTCTTCTATGTCTTCTTTATCACAGTTTTATATTTCCATGAATATAACTTTTTTTGTCTCATTTTCACGGACTTCATCTTCATCTAATGAGGAATCATCTTATTTGGTGCAAAAAAAATTCTTAAAGACTTTCTTTTTGGTTCTTTTTCCTTTATGTTCTTGTTTTATATTTGAATCATCTTCTTCATTTATTTTATTTTTCTTGTGAGGACATTTGTTAGAAAAATTACCAATACCATCACAATTAAAACAAATCGGTGTAATCTTACCTCAATATCTTTCATCGGTTCCCTTTTCATTCTTTTGACAAAGTTGGCTACTTCTTCATCATCTTTCGATATGTATTTTTTTTTTTATATATACTGGGAGAATCGACAACTCGTGGTTCTCATACTCACGTGACAGGCGGTTGATACATGTCCTCTACCTCTATAGCCCCAGGTGCACCATGCATTCTGCAAGAATGGAGAACAAGTAAAGCGGGGTAAGAATTGAACTTGAGACCTCCTTTACATATTTACTTTTATTTACATGGCACATGCCAATCGGTCTACACCCCTACGGGCATCATCTTCTGATATGTCATTGTTTCTTCTATCTTCTTTTTATTTTTTCTTTCCCTTTTTCTTTGACTTCTTGGATTCCTTGAATGTTGCTAATTTCATAATTGGATTCCCTTGTTCAGTTCTCATCTCATAGGCTATGAAAATTCCATGTCGTTCATCCATTCTTATTGAGTCGATATTTGTTATTTATTCTAGTGCTGAGATCTTAGGATGAAATCTCATTGGAAGAGATCTTAGTACTTTTTCAATAATTATAGATTCATGAACTTCTTCTCCCAATACTATGATTTCATTCACTTTTTCATCAACTTGTAAGAAGTAAGATGAAATATTATGATCTTCCTTCATCTTTAGCTATTCAAATTGACCTCTTTAAGATTGAATATTTTCTACCTTGACTTTTTCATATCCTTCATAAATATTCTGAATTTTGTCCCAACTCTCTTTAGTGGAGATGAAATGCATAACTTTGACATATATTGAATCATAAAGACCATTCATAAATGCATTTGTGGATTTTTAATTATTTAGACTAAGTTTCCTTTTGTTGTCATTTTTTTGTGGAACTATGGGTTATTTGTATCCATATACAACTAATTTCCAAACCTCAAATCCATGTTCTTGTACATATGTTTTCATCCTTCTTCTCCACAATGCATAGTGTTTTCCATCAAACTGTGGTATTCCATTTTTATACATATTGTTTCTCTCCACAATCTACCATTCAGTGGTTAAACTGATTACTGAAGGAACCTCGCTCTGATACCAATTGTTGGATTACTAAGAGGGGGGTGAATCTATAATAGATAAATTATTATTCTTTTAACCACAATTTTTAAGTGTTATGTACTTTTATAATCAATATAACATTATCATCCAATAGGTGTAGAGTAAATAAACTATAAAAAATGAAAAATTGCACACATACACAATACACTAGTGTTTTTTACATGGAAACCCAATGTGGGAGAAAACAATGGAATGATTTTTCTTATATGTATTTAAGAATTGCATTCATTGGAAGAAACAACTTCCTTTGTTCTCCAGTTGCAACTGGAAGGAGTCTTCGTCCCCCTAAATTTTTAGGATACAACTTGAGGGAAGCTACAAATCCCTAATTCTCTGGCTACAACTAGAAGGAGGCTACAACCCTCTATGTTATCCAACTACAACTGAAAGGTGGTTACAACCACCTATACTTACCCCTTCCTACCACCATGAAATATAAGTAAGATGGTGAAACCATTGTCTTTGATATGTGGGAGACACCCGTCGGAAAATCATGAACTCCGGGTAAAAGTGTTTTGGATGGAGGCAAGCGAGGAAAGTTGAGACTGTCGAAGCATGGAGTCCTGAAGTGGATCTCAATCGTTGATCATGAAAGAGGAAGAGGACCGTTGATATGGTCCTGGATGAAAGTTCTGAAGTCCCAAAGCTATGGGAAAGAACTTTTTTAGCTAAGCGCAGGGTCATGACCATGGTCATATGCATATTGATAGTTGAGGGAAGGAGGGCTAAGGGTCGAACTGGTTGTCTTCGAGACAAAAATGTGCTAAGGAAGGATTTAACAATGGTTTCTAGTCATGGTCACCTGGGAAGGTGGTTTGAAGGGAGCGCTTGTGCAGGAGGAAATTCTATGTTAGCCAAGGATAATAGGACACTGTTATTTTCAAAGAATGGGTATACGATCTACATGAGAAAAAAAAATAAAGATACTTGTAGCATGGTTTGGAAATTTTGTTTATTCATATGCATAATTCTAACAAAATGTTCGCTTGCACATTTTGTAGAATTAAGGGGCTTAAGCACATCAACTCAGGATGCATATTGAGGAATTGAAAGAAGGTGAGGGAGCCTCCAATCATGAGAAGGAGACCGAAGGCTAGAATACCAGAGTTGGTAATGCAAAGACAGATTCCAATGGACACAAGGGAAAAGGAGAACATGAAACATTAATAGAAATTGTAAGAAGGTTGAAGATGGAAGTGCAGAGCTAAAAAGAAGAAAACAAGAGACTGATGAGAGAGAAAAGTCATATAAATGCTCGAGTGTTACAGATCTTAAATCAGTTGCAGAGACAAACGAAGAAGGGATCAAACTCTGGACAAGAGGAAGAAGGAAGGTGCCATGAAAGAAGGGATGATTGTGGAAGAGTTGGTTATTCCATAGGTTCTAGTAGATATCATGGAAACCACTCACCTCCTTACTCAGAAATAAATTTTTATGCAGCGACTGATCTCGTAAGCAGTCCAGAGGTGTCTTCTGTCAGACACCAAAGAAGGAAATAAGAGGTAGATAGTTTGCAAGGACATCTGAGGAAACTCAATCCACCTTCCTTTGAGGGTGAAAGAGAAAGGGAAGATGATGTTGAAGCATGGTTACTTGGGCTCAAGAGATATTTTCAGTTGCATAACTATTCATCAAATCTAGAAGCCAGGATTGCCACCAATGATTTATATGGGAAAGATGCAATGTGGTGGGACCAACTAAAGCAAGTGGAGCACATTAATGAGAGTAGGATCACTTGGAAGCAATTCAAGAAGTAATTCTAGAAGGAGTACCTCTCAGAGTATTTCTATGAAAAGAAAATGCAGGAGTTCTTTGAACTCAAGTTGGGAAGCATGACTATGGAAGAGTACGAGACAAAGTTCTTGGGATTGTTAAAGTATGCCAAGTTCATTGGTGATGAGAAAGTGAAAATACAGATATTTCTAAGTGTATTGCCAGCCTTTTATCGGGAAAATATCAAGTATGATGAACCCAAGGCCTTGATTGAAGCCATCAAGAAGCCTAAATACATGTATGAGCAAGGCCAGGGAAGAGAATATTTACAGAAATCTTGGAAGGACAAGAAAAATGTGAAGTCCGATTAGAGGAGGAAATGATTAAAACCTTCCTTCAATAGGAATGAGCCTAATAGAAATCATCAATATCAATATTCTAAGGGATATTTCAAGAAGGAAGATTCCTTGGGGAAAAGGGGAAGACCAGCAATCCAATGTTCAGGATGCAAGGAAGATCACCTATACAAGGATTTCCCACACAGAAAGGAAAGAGTGAAGACTGTGCACAACATCCAAGAGGATACGACAGTCGAAGATATGGGAAGGATCTATGTAGCTTTAAATGATCGACAAGAAGAGTACTAATCCAATATGATCGAGCTGGAAGGTAAGATCATAAATCAGCCTGTTGCTATTTTGATCGATTTAGGAGAAAGTCATTCCTACATTGATCCTAAGATAGTGGATAGATTACATTTGGGAAAAATTAAACTTATAAAATCAAGTTTGGTTCAGTTAGCCACTGGAACCAAAAGAAGAATCCATGATATGGTCAGAATTTGTTCCATAAGTCTTAATGGAATGAATACTAGTATTGATCTAAATATCATATCATTGGGGTCTTATGATATTTTGATTGGAATGGATTGGTTGGAAAAGCATCATGTTTTCCTAGATTTTCATAACAAGACATTTACATGTCTTGATGGAAATGGAAAACAGAGAATTGTGAAAGGAGTTTCAAGACCCATCTCTATAAGGGTGATTTTAGCCTTACAACTGAAAATATGTTTTAGGAAAGGATGTCAATTGCATGAAACTCATGTGGAAGAGACATGTAATACAAAGGGGCCAAGCCTCAAATATTTCTCGGTAGTATAAGAATTTGAATATGTATTCCAAGAAATACCTGGATTCCCACCAAGAAGGGAGATAGATTTATTAATCGATTTAGTGCTAGGAGTTGCCCCAATGTCAAAAACACCTTACAAAATGAGCACACCAAAGTTAAAATAATTACAAATGCATTTGGAGGAATTTTTTAAGAAAGGGTACATACATCCAAGTGTTTCACCTTGGGGAGCACTAGTACGTTTTGTCAAAAAGAAGGATGGAACCTTGAGGTTGTGTATTGACTTCCGACAGTTGAACAAGTACACTATAAAGAACAAGTATCCTCTACCCTGAATTGATGACCTCTTTGATCAGCTAAGAGGAGAAAAGATATTCTCAAAGATTGACCCGAGGGTAGGATACCATCAGGTAAGAATCAAGGAAGAAGACACCCTTTAGGACCAGGTATGGAAATTATGAATTTTTAGTGGTGCCATTTGGAATGACCAATGCACCAGCTGTCTTCATGTGCTTAATGGATGACATATTTAGAAATTATTTGGATACGTTTGTCATAGTATTCCTAGATAACATACTTATCTATTCTAAGTCTGAAGAAGAGCATGAACATCACTTAAGACTGGTGTTGCAAGTACTGAGAGAACATTAGTTGTATTCCAAGTTGAGTAAGTGTTATTTTTATCAAAAGAAAATCCATTACTTGGGACACATTATTTTAGAGTAGGGCATAGCAGTAGATATAGAGAAGATCAAATCAATTAGAGGATGGCCAACACCCAAAAATGTGTCATAAGTCATATCTTTTATGGGATTAGCTAGATACTACAGAAGGTTCATTGTAGGGTTCTCTAACATTTCTCATCCCATCACTTCTTTGCAAAAGAAGGGAACTAGATTTGAATGGACACTCAAGTGTGAAAATAATTTTAATTTGTTGAAGGAATTACTTACTAGTGCACCTTTGTTAAATATTATTGACCCAAATGAAAGTTTTGTGGTATGTACAGACGCATGTAAGGAAGGAATTGGGGGAGTCCTCATGCAAAATGGACATGTCATTGGATATGAGTCCAGAAAGCTTAAGGAACATGAGAGGAACTATGCCACACATGACTTGGAACTTGCTTCCATTGTTCATGCCTTGAGGATGTGGAGGCATTGTCTCATGGGGAAGAAATTCAAATTAAGGACAGACCACATTAGCCTGAAGTATCATTTTGAACAACCAACATTGAATGCTAGGAAAACAAGATGGATGGAATTTTTAAGTGAATATGACTTTGAAATAAAGCATATCAAGGGAAAGGAGAATAAAGTTGTCGATGAACTTAGTAGAAGACTGCATCTCATGCATGCTACTGCTGTCAGTATGCATCAGTCAGAATTGAAGAGAAGAATTTTAGATAGTCTTGTTACATATCAACATTACGTACAGGTAAAGGAAGACTTACATCAAGGAAATGTACAACAGAAAATAAAGGACTATGAGATAAAGGAAGATGGATTACTCATGCATAAAAATAGAATCTATGTTCCTAGTTCTGGAGAACTGAGGAATTTGGTACTGAAGGAAATGCATGATGTTCCTTATGTTGGACATATTGGTTACCAGAAAACAATTACAACAGTAAGAAGCTAGCTCTTTTGGCCACGAATGAAGAAGGATGTTGTTGATTACATCGCTCGATGTATGGAATGTCAGAAGGTGAAGGTTGAGCATAGGCACCCAACTAGTTTGTTGCATCCATTGCCAATTCTAGTGAAGAAATGGGAAGTGATCACCATGGATTTCATCACAGGATTACCCAGAACGAATAAGAGACATGATTCAATCATGGTGGTGGTTGAAAAATTAACAAAGGATGCTCATTGTGTGTCTGTGAAGACAAAGCATACAACGGATAATATTGCATAAATTTTCATGAAGGAAATTGCTAGGTTGCATGGGATACCTAGGAGAATTGTCTCGGATAGAGATACAAATTTTACCTCCAATTTCTGGAGGGATTGTTTAAAGGTTTGGCACAAATATGAACTTTAGCACAACATATCATCCCCAGAAAGATGGGAAAATAAAGAGGGTCAATCACATAATTGAATACATGATGAGAATGTATGTTATGGATAAGCCATCTAAGTGGGAAGATTACTTACACTTGGTTGAGTTTGCATGGAATAATGGGTATCAAGCTTCATTGAGAATGAGCACATTTGAAGCCTTGTATGGTAGGAAATGTGATACTTCAGTAAGCTGGGACAACCCAACATATAGAGTGGTACTTGGGCTGGAGTTTCTCAAGGACATGGAAGACCAGGTGGTTAAGATTAAGTAGAATTTAAAGGCAACTCAAGATAGACAGAAATTTTATGCGGACAAGAATAGGACAACTAAAGGATTTAAAGTAGGGGAGCATGTACTTTTGAAAGTGAAGCCAAAGAAAAGCTCATTGAAATTGGGTAGTTGCAAAAATTTGGCAACCAAATTCTATGTTCCATTTTAAATATTGGGCAGAATAGGGCCAGTTGCATACATGCTTGCATTGCTTGCTTCCATGAATGTGCATAATGTATTTCATGTCTCTTTACTAAAGAAGTATGTACATGATCCTAACCATGTTATTGATTGGCATCTGATTCAGGTAGAGACGAAGGGATACATTCAGGTTCATCCAGTACGGGTATTGGACAAAAGGTTAAAAATTCTACGAAATCAAGTTATAGAGCTGGTAAAATTTTGGTGGACCTACTATGGTCCTGAAGATGCTACCTGGGAGCATGTAGATTCCATGCAGGCAGAGTACCCACAACTTTTTGAATAAATTTGAGATTTTTATCTCTATTTTGTATATGCACCAAGGGCAGTGCCAAAATAAGGGGGAGGGGATGTAACACTCCAGGTTTTGAACCCCCATTTTAAATAATGTATTGTTAAAATGCTAAGAGGCTAGGGTGCCCAAATAATTATTAAAAGGTTAGTGTGCCCAAGACATGTAATTGTTTTATCATTATTAATAATAAATACATGGTTGGATGTTAGACGAACAAGGACTAGAGTTACAGGGGGCTATGATTCCACAAGAGAAGGGGCTTGAGGGGATACGTGTTTATTCCTATGTTAATTACCCTTTTTTCTTAAGGGAGGGGATTGGTTATGTGAGCTTCTTGGGGAAGGACAACAGGTTCTTGATTTCCCATGAAGTTACTTAAACCCTCCTCTGTTTTGATGGGGGGGGTCAACTAATGGCTTGTTTGTTGATTTCCTGTATGTTCCTTCATTTCCCTCACACACTTTCATCTGCCCTCTTACCCATCCATTGACCCATCCTCATATGCGTCTTGGCTTCAGAAGAATTAGCCTTGGGATAGCTGGTTGTAGTGGTTACTCGTGCAATCCATCCATGACCTATGGCCTGCATGTATGAGATGCGTTGGCCTGTGCCCTATTTTTCTCACAAGTGTGAGTCCTGAGAGTTCTAGCGTTGAGATTCTGGACCAGTTATGTTGGAGGCATTGGTAAAATAGAGAAGGACTGCCTGAGGGACTGCAAGGAAGAGAAGGTTGGAGGCCCATTCTCTTGGGAGATACAGGTTGTCTAGAAGAGAGTTGGGTACTTGGATTGTTGTGGGTGCTAGGAAACCTGTGAGAGCTTGAGAGATCACTGGTTTGGGTACCCATCTACACTCTGTAACCATCCTTGTGGATTCATAGCCCTGGCTCGAGGGTGACACTGTTGTTGATATTTGGAGTAGTGGTGTCTATGGTTGGGTGGAACATCCTTGGTATGCAACCAGTTGGTGTCATGTTTTATAAAGATAAGTGTATATTATTATATGTGTATGAATGTTTTCCGCTGTGTATTTTAATTATCGTTTAACTAAATCTTAGATTATGCATGCTTGTTGGATATTGTTGTGCATGTCATTAAATCTTGTATCTTATGCGTTATTATTAATTCAAGAAGGTATCAGTAAGAGAAAAAAGTCCAATGGTGGGCTTGTAGGTAGCATGCCTCGGCCTACGGGTGGTTGGGGTATGTTACAGTGCATTGGTCAGTCCAAATGGAACCACTACAAATTCATAATTCCCATACCTGGTCCTAAAGGATGTCTTATGAATGTCTTCTTCCTTGATCCTTACCTGATGGTATCCTGACCTCAGGTCAATCTTCAAAAATATCTTTGCTCCTATTAGATGATCAAATAGGTCATCAATTCTGGGTAGAGGATACTTTTTCTTTCTAGTATACTTGTTCAGTTGTCGAAAGTCAATACATAGCCTCAAGGTTCCATCCTTATTTTTGACAAAAAGTACTTGTGCTCCCCAAGGTGAAACACTTGGACGTATGTACCCTTTCTTCAACAATTCCTCCAACTGCATTTGTAATTCTTTTAACTCTGGTGTGCTCATTATGTAAGGTTTTTTTGACACCAGGGAAGCTCTAGGCATTACATCAATTGAGAAATCTATCTCCCTTCTTGGTGGCATCTATGGTATTTCTTGGAATACATCTTCAAATTCCTGTAGTATCGATAAATCTTCAAGGCTTGGCCCCTTTTTATTTTTTGGGCCTTCCACATGAGTTGCATACAATTGACATCCTTTTCTAAAACATATCTTCAGTTGTAAGGCTGAAATATCCCTTATAGAGATGGGTCTTGGAACTCCTTTCAAAGTGTTTTGTTTTCCATCTCCATCAAAACATGTAAATGTCTTGCTATGACAATCTAGGAAAACATGATGCTTGTCCAGCCAATCCATTCCAATTAGAATATCATATGACCCCAATGGTATGATATTTACATCAAAATTTGTATTCACACCATTAAGACTTATGGAAAATCCTTTGACCATGTCATGGATTCTCCTTTTGGTTCCAGTGGCTAGCTGGACCAAACTTGATTTTCCAAGCTTACTTTTCTCCAAATGTAATATATCCACTATTTTAGTATTAATGTAACAATGACTTTCTCCTGAATCAATTAAAATAGCAAGAATCTTGTTTTTTCTCTTATCTTCCACCTCAATCATATTGGACGGATACTCTACTTGTCGATCATCTAAAGCTACATATATTATTCCCATATCTTCGATTGTTTTAGCCTCTTGGATGGTGTGTACAATCATCACTCTGTATTTTATGTGTGGTAAATCTTTGTACATGTGATCTACCTTGCATCCCCAACATTGGATTGGTGGTCTTCCCCTTTTTCCCACAGAGTCTTCTTTCTTGGATTCATAATTAGCATACTGACCTTGATGATTTCCATTAGGCTCATTTCTATTGAAGGGAGGTTTGAATCCTTTCCTCCTCTAATCAGACTTCTCCTTCTCCTTATCCTTCCAAGATTTCTGCAGGGATTCTCTTCCCTGGCCTTTCTCATACATGTATTTATCTTTCGTGATGGCCTTAGTCAAGGTATTGGGTTCATCATACCTAATATTTTCTTTATAAAAGGTTGGCAGTCCACTCAAAATCCTGTGTATATTTACCTTTTCATACTTTATAAACCCAACATAGTTTAACAATCCCAAGAACGACTTCTCATATTCTACCATAGTCATGCTTCCCAGCTTGAGTTCAAATAAATCTTGCATTTTTTTGTCATATAAATCCTCTGATAGGTACTCCTTCTGGAAGTACTTCTTGAACTGCTTCCAAGTGATTCTACTCTCACTAATATGTTTAAATTGCTTCAGTTGATCCCACCACATTGCAACTTTCCCGCGTAAATGGTAAGTGACGATCCTAGCTTCTAGGTTTGATGAATAGTTTTGCAATTGAAAATACCTCCTGAGTCCAAGAAACCATTGTTGTGAAACATATTCCATTTATTTTTCACCATCAAAGGAGGGTGGCTTAAGTTTCCTCAATGCTCCTTGCAAACTGTCCACTTCCTGTCTCCTTCTCTGGTGCCTAACAACATACACCTCTAAACTGATTATGGAATATTCTGATGCACAAAACATTCTTTCTGAGTAAGGAGGTGAGTGGTGTCTATGAGTTATGCTGGCACTTCTTGAATAACCATCTCTTCCATGATCCTCTCTTGTTTCACGAAACCTGCCTTCTTCCTCTTGTTTTGAGTTTGATCCCTTCTTCATTTACCTCTACAACTGATTTAATATCTGCATCACTCGATCATTTATTTGAGATTTCTCTCTCATCAGTCTCTCATTGTCTTCTTTGTAGATCTCCACTTCTATTTTCAAGCTTCTTACAGTGTATATTAATGTTTCCTTCTCTCCACTTTCCTTGCGTCCATTGGAATGTGTCTTTGCATTACGAACTCTAGTATTTCGGCCTTAGGCCTCCTTATCATGGCTATAGGATCTCTTTCCTTCTTCCATTTCTTCAATATGAATTCTAAGATGATGTCTTTAAACCCCTTAATTCTACAAAATGTGCAAGTGACCATTTTGTTAGAATTAAGCATATGATAAACAATTTTTTTCAAACCATGTTACAGGTCCTTTTTATTCTCAATTCATGAAGAACATATATGTATCAATCTACATCGTATACCACTCCAATGTTAACCCTTGGCCAATACTGAATTTAATTCTTCACAGGAACTCCCTTCAAACCACTTCCCCAGGTGACCACAGCTCGAAACCATGACCAAATCCTTCCTGGCGCTTCACAGCTTTGCAACCTTCACCCAGGACCAGATCAATGATCCTCGTCCTCATTCAAAATCAACAATCGAGATCAACTTCGGGAATTTGGACTTTAAAAGTCTCAACTTCCCCCTCTTTCTTCATCCCATAACATTTTCACTTGGAGTTCATGTTCTGTCGACGCGTGTCCTCCTGTAGATCAACGACTATGAATCACTTTGGCTCTTCAAGCTTCGGTAGTTTCAAAATCTCCACCTTCACTTTCTCCTGGAGTTCTTTCACCCGAATTCAACTCTTCGTCAACACGTGTTTGTCACAGGTCAATGGTTGATATGTACTCCAACCTTCGGGAGTTCTCGACCCAACAAAAATTGTCACATCTTTTTCCTCTGGGGTTCCCAGTCTCCAAACTGCATGATCTGGCGCCACGTGGAGAAATAATAGAAGAAGACAAGTGAACCAATTAGGTGGGTGACACGTGTCATGTTCTAACTGACATTTCAATACTCCGCAAGTTCAAAACTCACTGACATGTGGCTCACATCCCATGTGTCCAAGTTATTCCAGGTGACATCTGTGAGCCACATCACTTCAAAATTTTGGGCTTCAAAAGTTTTTACGATTTCATTATGGGGTCCACATCACCTCCAGGTGACGTCATCATGCCCCACCATTGTGACTCTTCAGGTTTAAGGAATTTAGGCTTCAGTATTTTCCACAATAACACACTTCCAATTATCTTGAACTCTGAATTCCCAGACTGGCCAATATACCAGCACATGTCTCCTTTATAGGATGGTCAGTATGAATTATGGACTTGGGGACTTCAGGAGATACTACTGCAAATATCAACGAACATGAGTGATTGCAGAGACTCAACTCACTCACTCTTTAATTTCCTTCCTAATCTCCACAATGCGAAGATGATCATCCGTAGTGGGATCGATATCCACCGTTGATATATTTATCTAGAAAGATCAATGATCCTGAGTGATTGCGGGCTCACAACTTTTAGAAACTTAATTTCCTTCCCTATTCCTGCAATGCCTCCCCACCATCGATTTCTCTCCAATGAGATCCGACGGTTGTGACTTAACCTTTTCTTCCCCTTCATAATACGACCCTTGTTTACCTGCCCTCTGATCCAATGATCTCGGATCTCTTTTGATCCCACAATGGTGATCACTCCCAAATTCTAAAGGGGCGGTCATGATCCTTTGAACCATTACAAAATATCTCTGACGTTCTAGCTCCTATGTATATTCTGCAATGCCATTCCTCCTCATATTTTCAACTTCACAGTTAGAATTCGATCTCAACCACGAGACTTTGACCAATAGACACAGCCCATACTCGCTCGTTGTTTCAACCAGAATCTCTGATACCAATCTGTAACACACCCCGGTCACCCAAAGGCCACAGTATGCCACCTTCAAGCCCACCCTTGGACTTCTTTCTCTTACCGATACCTTTCTCAATTAATAAGGACTCATAAAAGAAAAGATCCAATGACATGCACAGTAATAACCATTAAACATGCATATTCTAAAGATTCAATTAAATGATAAGTAAATACACATTGGAATACATTCATATACAGATAAATAATACCATAAGAGAGAGCACTTATCCTTATAAAATAAGACACCAACTGGTTGCAGACCGAGGACGTTCCACCCAACCATAGACACTAGTTCTCAAAACCTCAACAACAGTGCCACCCCCAAGCTAGGGATATGAATCCACAAGGATAGTTCCAGAGTGTTACTTGGCTTCCCGAACCAGTCAACACTCAAGCTCTCACAGGATTTCCCAGCACTCACAGCAATCCAAGTAACCAACTCTCTTCTACCTAGCTTGCACCACCCAAGAGAATTGACCTCCACCCTTCTCTACCACACAGTCCCTCAGACATTCTTTCTCCTTCAGGGGCTCCAACGCAAGTGGTCCAGAATCTCAATGCTGGAACTCTAAGGACTCATAGTTATGAACAAATTTGGACACATGCCAACGCATATCAAACATGCAAGCCTCAAGTCATGGCTGGATTACACCAGTGATCTCTAGAGCCAATGATACCATGGCTGAACTTCAACAGTTCATTTTCCTTTCCCAAACCAAGACACGAATGAGGAATATGAACGGGTGACGGAAATGAATGGAGTGAGATATCCACCCAAGGTGAGAAACAATGAACAATCAGTCAATGAATGCATGAGGGAAAGAGTGGAATGAAAGGAGAAGTGAAGGAGTGAACGAGCCAATATCCAAACCCCCCAATAGACCAGGGACGGTTTTAATTATTTCATGGGGAATCAAGAACCTCCTAGCCTCCCCCAAGAAGCTCAGCTAATTGATCCACTCCCTTAGACAAAATGGTAATTAAAATAGGAAATAAAAATTTATCCCCTCAAGCCCCCTCTCTTGTGGAATCATAGCCCCCTATAACTCTATTCCTTGTCCATCTAGCAGCCAATGATGTATTTATTATTAATAGTTATAAAAACATTACATTCTGTAGGTACACTGGCCTCTTTTAATTGTTTTGGCCCTCTCGCCTCTCAGCATTGTAACAACCCATTATTTAAAATGGGGGTTCAAAACCTAGGGTGTTACAGTTGGGGACAACAATGTTACTGTACAACTTGAAAGAAAATTTTTCCATATCAAATTCATGTTTCTTAGTAATATTGAGGTAAGTGACCATAGTTGAGTCCCTTATAATTTGAGAAATATTGTCACATGATCAACATTAAAAATGATTGATTTTATGAACTGTAATTGACATTGTATATTTATATTGCGCACTAACTGCAGGTTATTGAAAGATAAGGTTCTTCCAAGTGATAATGTCTTTCCCAGTAGCTGCAAAGAGGAAAATCAAATGTTGAAAATATTGGGTGTTGAGTACATATCATATCATGCATGCTCGAATGATTGTATTCTATATAGAGGAGAATATCCATACAAAGAGATATGTCTGAAATGTGGGCATGACAAATATCATAAATCAAATAAAAAGGGTAAATCACATGTTCCTCCTCAGAAGATATTGAGGCACATGTCTATAATCCCAGTGAATCATCATTGTGATCACATAAAAAAAAACACAAGTATTGTCTAACATCATCATCACACACATATAACAAGCATCATTCAACATAAACATCTATCAAGCACATTTAAAAAATATATCTAACATGACCTAAAATTGTACACATCAACATCAACATATAAATTAATTAAGTACATAATCATGATCAACAGGAAAAATGTGCATCTAATGAACATTTTTATAATATACACATATATCAATAAAATTTAACAAACATATATAACATGACCTAACAATATAGACATCAACATCAACATATATATATATATATATATATATATATATATATATATATATATCATAACAAGTCAAATAACTGCTATAACATATATGGTCCAGTCGATGGGGTAATATGCATATCTACAATAGTAGTGTAGGCCTGGTATGTAGTAGAAGATTATGGATGGTCAAGAGGAAGTGGTTGGTCGACTCTCCAACCAAAAATAAGTGATGGAGCAATAGGTCCTTCCTGCTCATTTAGGTGAGGTGAAAGAGGAGGATGATGATTAGGTCCTTCCTTCTCATCTATGTGAGGTTAAAGATGAGGAGGAGGAATATGTGTTGCCTTCTCATGATCTGAGTGAGTTGAAGGAGGAGGAGGAGGATGTGGAGAGGTATCACGACTACCCTTATAAATTGATGGGGTACTAGAAGAACAAGTTGTACTGGAAGGTGAGTTATGCCTATCACCAGGAGCCCTCCTCACTGCTAGTATCCTGGTAGCTCTGACATCATGATGAATAAGAGGCATAATATCATGCGAAATATCCCTCGATATATCCAAGAGCATAGGATCTACCTTGATGTATTGCATCAACATAGTGTGGAATCCCACCTCAGTCAAAAGTGCACAGATTCAGTCACCCAACTCCAACCTGAATCGTGTATCTGTATTACGACACATGCCACCGGATATATGCACCCAAGGACCCTGACCCACCGCGGCCTCAGGCATCATCTACTCATCGTCATATGATGGGGAAGGAGGTACAGTGCCAATGAAAGTGCCAATATATGAAATAGATATAGTACACAACAATAATTACACAGTTTCATTAAACAGTTTGATAAAATAATTTAAAGAATGTGATAGAATTAATTTTATTTTAATTAAGTAAGACAATAAAATGAAACTAGATTAATTTAAACAAAACACTAATATTACCTCTATCCTCTCGTGTGAATAGGATGTTCGGACATCCTCACCTATACAAACCTGTGTAAGGACATGAAACCATGACAAACATGTGATCTCCCTTACTTCCTAATAGCCCTAATGCATCTGGAGAAATCCTATTATGAAACTCTGGTTCACTCATCTTGGGCATCATATCCCCCCACATGGAAATATGCACATGGATCCTCAACCTACTAGGATGACAAACAAAATTTGAGCTTGTCTTAGAAAACCTCTCAAAATATAAGAAAAACAAATCTAAGGAAAAAGGGAAGTTCAACCTCCCACATATCATAGCACGATTTGACTAGCGCTATACAAAACTGCACAAAAAAATTGTATACCATCTAATACACTATGCCCTCTGTACCAATGAATCAACATAATACAAAATAGGGAAACTAACAAACTTCCCGTCACTGGTATAATGTGTTATCATCAACACTAATAGTGAGAGGCGACTAACCTCCTCTGCACTGAAAGAGGCGATCAAAAACTATCCACCAGACACCTGAAAATAAGATGGGGAGAGTACATCAACCCCAATATATGACTGAGAGTATATGAGATGACTCTCAACTGCAACACCTACTGGGAAATTTGGTAACTAGGGAAAATCCTCCCCTCTCCTAGATAGACCAGTGATAAATTAAGTATCCTTGTTAGTGGGATGGTACCACTGATCCTGACCCACACGAAAATCTTGTCGATGGGCATCCCATCGACGAATTAGATGCACCAACAACCTGGAGTGCCCCATAAGGGATGTAGAATCCTAATAGTACTTAAGGAGGACTACATTCCTCAAGAGAACATCATTCTCTATAGTAATAGGGTGAGGGTACAAATCCCTCTCCCTCTCTGTTATAACCCTAATTTGCACCATACATGCTTACCTGGCATCAGGCCATCTCATATCCCTTCTTTGCCAAAGCACTGCTGAACAACTCTTTAAAAAACCTCTTTTATAAGGGCCCACGCACCCTACTCCATTACTGCACGCACATACACGCTAGATGACCTAAAAAATCCCACATGGACCGACAAAAGCACAAAAAAGGAAACTTGTCGACGGAACACACAGCTTTGGGTGAGTTAACTGAAATTCCTGGCCATGCATGGCCGAGGGTTCGTCCAAATACCTAGCTTCTTCTAGCCTATAAAAGAAGGGTTAGGGGTCTCATTTGGAAGAGGAGAATAAGAGTAAAGAAACTCTACCCAATTGCACATTCCCATTGTCCCAACCCTTTAGCCATCCTTGTGCAAGAAGAGATACAAAGAAAAGAAGTTGGAGGACATTTGAAGAGGAGTCGGGATCATGATTTGCAGAGCAATGGCCGGTCTCGACATTGTAAGTTGATTTATTAAAGTTAATAATAAAGAAATGATTTTCCTGTCCCACTATATGAGTTCTTCATAGTTTAGTAAATGTATGTTTGAATCTCTAACTCGTTAGTCTGTAGGTAAAATGCAGGTGTAGTTTGTTGCTTGTTTTGTATGCAGGTCATCCTTGGGAGGAGAGTTGCTAACAAACGATCAAGCATGAAGAAGGATCGGCATCGAACATCCAGAACAAGGTATGTTGGTATAACCATGTATTTGCTGAAAATAAATGGGGATTAGGTCTGGGATGAAGGTATAAAGTAGGTTTCTTTTGGTCATATCTGCATGCATAATATAACCCTATTTTCTAGTCCGTAGAGGGATTTCCCACAACAACAGAATTGGCGACCATACTGGGGAAGTCTCTAGGATTCCTGGGAATTTTATTTTTTGGGTAGTTTTAAAAGACTGGTTTTCTTTCCTATTTTTTGAAGTTTCTGCAAAGTCTGAGCTGACAGAGAGTTTGGTCTTCCATACTATTTATCTTTGTTTTTTGCTTGACTATGTTTTTTCGAGACCCACAGACATACATGCAGCCTGCATAAGGTCTTCACATGTGTACATGCACCCTACTTTCTTACAACCCGTGTGTAAATGCTAGCTGAAGAAGTAATAGTAGCGTGTAGATTCCATAAAATTTTTGAGGCAGTCATGCTATTCCCTGTCAGAATCAGTCATTCTCAAGGGTTTTCTGGAACTCTTTCTAGTCTTGGTTGTTTGCAGTCTCATATCAGATTGTTTTTTTTTACGATTTTTTTCCTTACATTGTTTTCCTTCTTTCTGTTAAAGAGAGTGTCTAAGCCTTCAAGAGATCCTGGTTCTCAATAGCAGTGGTCTCTTCATGGTTTGGATTGTCTGTTTTTATTTGTTTCATAGTTTTAGAGATACACGCAGCTTGTATAAGGCCAGTACGCGTGTACATGCCCTCTGGCTCTACACAGCTTGCGTGCACATGCTTGTTGTTGAATTGTTAGTAGTGTTCTTGTGCAGGATAGTTTTTGTTGAGGGTGAGGCAATCATCCTTTCCCTTGACAGGAGTTATACCTCTCAAGTTTTTGAATCTCTGTCCTAGTAGTCAGTAGATTAGGGTTAATCTTAGCCATAACTTTATTTTTCATTTAAAATTTGTCATCAAAAAAATTTTCTTTAGGGTTTTTAGACAAGTGTGAGAGTCCTTTTTTAAGTTGCTAGTGTGTGATTTCTTGAATTCATTCTTTGTGATCTGCGATTAGGCCAGAATATTTTTTTTTCTTGTTTTTTACTTGTTGGTATTTTTCCTTTTTGCTTTGTGAGCATTCAAATAAAAAAATAAAAAACTCTTTCATTTTTCTTGTTTGGTTGAAAAGTGTTGTTTTGCATTAGTAACCAAGGAAAAGTCTTTTCTTTCATAAGTTCTTTGCAATTTACTTAGATCATAAGTAGCTCGTAGTCGAGTGAAATTCATTTTTGAGTTTTCTGTTCAAAAATCTTAGAAAATTAAAAAACAAATTTGAAAAGTTGTTGAAATTTTTCATTAAGTGAAGGTTTTTTGTTTCCATATTTTTGTTCATTTTTACTTTCATATTTCCAACATCATCAATTTCACTTCCATACCCTTTGACATAAGACAAACCATAAAATTAACGCTAAATCTAAAATTTATTAGACTTTTATGTTTGTAGGGTTAACCAACTAGTTCAGGATTAAGGCCTTGGATTAGGTTGGAGAGGAAACTCTTCAAGGCCATTAAAATCAAACATTGGAGTCTGAGTTAGGGAGTGTCCAAGTCCAGTATCGTGAAATTTATCTGGGACCCCCCTCTAACACAGGGGATAAACACAAGGTTGTGTGCGGAAAGGTAGAGGAGATAATCCCTCCAAAGTTGGACCAATCGTAGTGGAGAACACATATAGAGGGCTTGTCTTGGAATTTCGTCGATTTCATTTGCCACAGGAATTCATGCGTCTCAAATCCATTTGAGCTCCTTAGTTTTATTCCAGACCACTTTCTCTTGATACCCTTGGTAGGTTTCGGGCTCGGTACCCTGCTCATTGTGGTCTACTCGACTTTCAACTGTACTTGCCTGGTGACCGTTCGCGCACTAGAAACCCAGTTGCCTATCATTTTTAGGGACATACACAGGTGACTGCGGGGGTATACCATGGTACCTAGGACAGAAATTGGGCCACGCTTTGCAAAGTATACCTGGAGGGTGCTTCAATTTTTGGAGTTGCACTTGCACCAGTAAGTTTCTCTAGTGTTGGTTGTTGTAACTGTTCTTCCAATTAATTTAGTGTTTTCTTGTCTTATCTTATAGGGAATTTTTTAGTGTGTGTTACTTTTGAATGATTAAAACACCCTAGAGTGTCTTTGATCTTCTCACACAGTGGAGGATCATGATCTCTTCTAGTCATGAAGGCTTCTTGGCCTGCCACCGGTTACAATGGAGCTACCCCCACCACCACTAAGGCGAAAGCTAGACCAAAAATGGTCTTTTGAAGCGACCATGTCACAAGAAATTGTGCCCGAACAACATCCTGAGGAATCGACCGTTTTAGACCTTGGAGTGAAATATTTTGTTCTGATTGAAACCTCCACCTCTGATCTTTCGACACCCACCATCGTACTGATTCATCCTTACGAGTGCCAGACAGTGTCACACACAACAATGGAAACAAATGTTGTTACTCCTTCTGGGAATTCTTCAATTCCCACTACGGTTGTCACCACAGGAGCATTTCCACCTCCTAACCCACTGTCATCGGTCTGAGCCACTATGGTCTCGACCGCCTCTACATCGCACACTGGGCCAATCCCATCTCTGGTGGCGGCCACAACCCCTTTCACACCAAGTGCGATAGGCCCTCCATTTTCATACAGGATGCCTAGTTCAGGTACAAGTCATGTACTTTCCTACTCCACTTCACAGACTTCAGGTCTAGGGGTAGGGAGCTCTAACACTCCTCTGCAAGGACACATGGGGGGCACTCTTGCTCCTTTTAATGCTTTCCCTTATGGGGGGAGGTCATATACCTCCTTCGTCCCCTTCTCTCGGTGGCACACATAAGCAATCTGTTGGGCCGCCTGCACACCATAGTTTATTTGGAGCGGGGAGTCAAGGACCACCTTCACATAATATGTCGGTAGGTTCGACATTGTTTTCTTCGTTCGGTGCATTTGGTAACAACGCCTTCTCATCAGCTGCTTTCTCGACTGGAGGAAACCCCGATCTCGAACAATCTATTCCTATGCAGAGTACTATTCCTGCACAGGGGGCACACCCAGGAACTTCTTCCACATCAGGGCCTTGGAATTCTTGGTAGGGATCCGTTCTCTCATCCAGAATGTCGATCTGGGGTAATTATTTTCATAATCAATGGAAACCCATACAAAGTACTATGCCTATCCCCATGGGACCGACATGGGGAAACCCTTCCCAAAGTCCTTCGAATGTAATGCATGCCCAACCATCTATGTCCTATTTTGGAAATCAGCCGATGATGTCTCCTCACACGCAAAATCCATATGCTGGCCATGGCCATGGTTTTTACCAGAACCCAGGCTAGCAGCCAAACGTTTCCTGGCAACCTGGTGCCAGTCAAACTCCAGGCCCCTTTTTCCCAAGTTATCATCAACAACTCAAACTACCCTTCCTGGAAACCTTGCATTTGCCAGACTTGACAAGGTTGTTGAATGACCCTATCTGTCACGATCCGCATTGGCCTCCTATTCCAACGAAGTTTCCTTCGGACATCCCAAAGTTTGAAGCCAAACCTAATGAATATCCAAGAGATCATGTGACTACCTTCCATCTTTGGTGCTCATCTAACTCGTTTAAAGACGACTTTGTACAGTTGCGATTGTTTCAACATACTCTCATTGGGAGTACCGCGAAATGGAACATTGAGCTTGACTACTCAAGATACTCTTCCTTCGGTGAATTGGCCATGGATTTCCTAAACCATTTACAGTTACCTGTGAGATACGATGCTGGCATAGAATTGTTGGCCAATTTTTCAAAGACAAAAGAGGACCATATCTCTGATCACATCCGAGAATGGAGATGCCGAAAGAGTTTAATTAAGGTACCATTCCCACCAACATTCCTTATTGAGTGGTTCCTTAAGTCTTTGGTCCCATAGTTGTCCAAAGACGTCACGACGTTGGGAATATTTTCTGAAAAAGATGCCATCATGAAAGCTCAACAACTTGAGCTAATCTATTCTCAGTCCGGTTTATTATACGAGATCTTGCCAGATGCACCACACTCAATACTTGATAAAACCAGACAGAGAGCTAGATCACATGCCGATGGTATTGTTGGTTCAGTACAAACAAAGCCCATTGAGAAACTAACGAATTAGTTGCTACAATTGTCTATACAACACTCAACGACCAACCAAACTACTTCTTTAGCTGCTCTCCCTACCAAAACGTCGGATGTACACACAATGAAATCAACTAATCCAAAGGCCACACAACATCCTAAAGGAAAGAAAAAAAAACAAAAGAAGGGTAAGGGATATAATAAACCCACCGATAATGTTGTTGGGGGTAATACTGAGAAACGGAAGGCGAGGTATCCATGCAACATGTGCACGAAGGACCACCCAACCCACATTTGTCCCCATCTTGCAGAGGCCCAAAATTTTGTGACACAACAACAACCTATTGTGTTAACTAATCCATTCCAACATGGGCAAAATCTAACATAGGCCTCTGCAAGCACGGAAGGGGGCAGCCAAGGACCCCCTCCATCGTCGAACAACCCTACATCCATGAACGTATATATGGTGAGGGGTGGTGCTTTTATATCGACTAGAGCACACGAATATAGTAAACCAATAAATTCTAAGAAGGGTAAAGAAGCTAAACTCCCATATCTTCCTCTACAGATTGAGAAGACGTTGGGTGAAACAATGACACACATTCCCAAAGGTGCATTCAAAAAATCTTCTCATAACCCAAATGCAAGGGCCATCCAGAACTACTCTGTGGTGGAAGATTTATCACAAACCCCTTGTGCAATTTCCTCTTTGGAGGTACTCCAAAGCTTCCCTTCCCATAGGAAAGACTTGTTAACCTCTTTAGGATCTACCGAGACTTGTAATCTGGGTACAATCATGTTGGATACAACCGACTTAAAACCTTGTCTGCCTTACCACGTAGCGTTTCAGATAGTAGTGGATTATCCCATGAAAACTTTTACTTGGAATATATTCTGCACGGTGGTTGATGAGGGCACCTCGACATGCGTGATGTCATTGGCATGTTGGAAGGTCGTAGGCCAGCCCATTTTGTCTCTGTCACCTACTCTCCTCACTGCTTTTGACGGTTGTTCTTTCTGACCACATGGTATCCTTCCTTCTTTCTGCATGCAGTTAGGAGGGAAGACCATGTGTGTCGAGGTAGAAGTAGTCGACGCCCCCCTCGACTATAATATTTTTTTGGGAAGGAGTTGGACTTATGCCATGAAAGTTGTGGTTGCTATATTTTTTCAGGTCTTGTTGTTTCCACATGATGGCCGGATTGTGACAATCGATCAATTGTCTTTCTCTAGACCTGACCCTACATTGTGGGCATCCACGGCCCCGATGATTGATAATCCTCAACCAGGTGTAATCAATGTAGGGGTTGGTTTGTGCCCATATTTTATGGGTACCTTTGATTACCTGCCCCCTCAAGGCCATATCAAGTTTATATCCAATCACCATAAGCTTGAGATTTTTCAAGTTTCGTCATTCCGCATGACTTACTTCGATGATCTGTGGATACTTCCTTCCCCATCGGCAGCGATGGATGGTATAGGGAACCCAGGCATGTCCATGCTCTTGTCCACAACTGAAGTAGCGTACTCTTTAGTCTAGCAAGCTTCATCTCACACTGATCCAACTCCTGCACAAGATTTCCATCCATTTCTAGATCCTATTTGGGCTCAGGGTTCTTTCGTTGATGCCAAGGGGCACTCCTATATCATCGTAGTTGTATACTAGTTCACAAAGTGGGTTGAAGCTATGCCAATGTTTAAAGATGATGGAGAGACTGCAACACTCTTTTTATTCAATCAGATAATAGCAAGGTTCGACATCCTGAGGGAGATTGTCACTGACCATGGCAGTCACTTTCAGAACCAGATGATGACTGAGTTAACATCAAATCTTGGGTTATGGAAAGAACATTCATCACCCTACTACCCCCAAGAAAATGGGCAGGTGGAAGCTGTAAACAAAACTCTTAAGACCATTCTACAATGAACTATCAACTCAGCCAAGTCAAATTGGCATTTATTGTGATACTCAGCATTATGGGCTTACCGAACATTTGTTAAGACTGCAACCGGTTTCTCACCTTTCCATCTCATTTATGGGCTGGAGGAAGTCTTGCCCATCGAATGTCAGATCCCATCTCTAAAGTTGGCAGTACAATTATTGCCAGACACTTCTCCACTTGAAGAACGGTTAGTATACCTTGAGCAGCTCAATGAGCAATGTCGTGATGCAGCCCTAGCCAACGAGGCTCACAAACATAAGGTCAAGTGTCAGTATGATAGGTCCATTCATCCTCGTATTTTCTCTGAAGGCGACCTTGTCCTGGTCTATGACCAAGATAAGGACCCCCTGGGGGCAGGAAAATTCAAGCCCATGTGGTTTGGACCTTTCATCATA
>SNQJ01S0023920.1:50116-75594 GCA_010110895.2 Picea sitchensis
CTTTTATAAGGGCCCACATGCCCTACTCCATTACTACACGCGTGTACATGCTAACTGATCTAAAACAACCCGCGTGGACCGACAAAAGCACGAAAAAAAGAAAGGTGCCGATGAAACACACAACTTTGGGTGAGTTAACTGAAACTCCTAGCCATGCTTGGCCGAGGGTTCACCCAAATACCTATCTTCTTCTAGCCTATAAAAGAAGGGTTAGGGGTCCCATTTGGAAGAGGAGAATAAGAGTAAAGAAACTTTTCCCAATTGCACATTCCCATTGTCCCAACCCTTTAGCCATCCTTGTGCAAGAAGAGATACAAAGCAAAGAAGTTGGAGGACATTTGAAGAGGAGCCCAGGATCAAGATTCACAGAGCAGTGGTCGGTCTCGAAATTGTAAGTTGATTCATTAAAGTTAATAATAAAGAAATGATTTTCCCGTCCCACTATATGAGTTCTTCATAGTTTAGTAAATGTATGTTTGAATCTCTAACTCGTTAGTCTGTAGGTAAAATACATGTGTAGTTTGTTGCTTGTTTTGTATGCAGGTCATCCTTGGGAGGAGAGTTGCTAACAAGCGATCAAGCGTGAAGAAGGATCGACATCGAACATCCAGAACAAGGTATGTTGGTCTAACCATGTATTTGCTGAAAAGAAATGGGGATTAGGTCTGGGACGAAGGTAGAAAGTAGGTTTCTTTTGGTCATATCTGCATGCATAATTTAACCCTATTTGCTAGTCCATAGAGGGATTTCACACCACAACACTCTCCCTCGCCTTCCATTCCCATATAACATTGAACATGTCCACCCTCTACTCCTGATGTTGTTGATGCTCTCTCTGGTCACGTCTCTACATGATGAACATATGAAACACGTTAGCCTCACTCATACATAAAACATGAAAAAAAATCTACTAAATGAGAAATTTATTTATAAATACGGAAAAATAAATTCCTTCAAAAAATAAGTAAATGTCATAACGGGTGCACCTGAAAAACAGTCAAGCACCGTCTGCGGTTTGTACATAACTTGTGAGCACCGCCCATGGTTCATCGGTTAAAACTAATGCACCGTATGAATTTTGTTATATTATTTTATGTGGTGAGTTGTATAACCCTATCGCACTGGTACGGTTAGGTAGACCCATGCATTGGTGGATTACGGTTATTCTATGCACCTCTTAAAATAAATACAAATTAAAATCCTAATGCACCATAAAATAATTTTAAAAAAATTAGTTAAGGCGATGCGTATACATTCCTCATATGCCCCGGTGCATTTAAGTAATAGAGATGCACAACCCCACCAATTTTTTAACATTGGTGCACCACCTTACTCGTGCGTTATGACTACCCTAAGCACTACTTACTAATGCACCATGAAAAATAATATATCTAATTCATGTGGTGTGTTATGTACCGAAACGACCAAGTGCGTTAGAGGTACTAATACGTACCACCAAATACCTAAATAATTTTATGCGGTGCGTCAATAAACAGATGCGCCGGTGAGTTCCTCTTTACCTACATATATCCAAGGAATTTAACATTATGTTTTGGTATTCCCTGTAAATTTATAAGGGGCACCGACCGTGGTGCGAGCTAAATGTCTAAAATGCACCACGCAAAAAAAATTGTTTGTTTTTAATATTAAAAAATTAACTCAATTTTAAATTATAATCCACCGAAAACTTATGTTATAAAAAAGAAAATATATTACCTGGACATTTAATCGTCGGGGAGGCGTGGTTGGCACCTAGTCAAAAAAACCAATTTTTCCCACCGTTTAGAAAAATTTGAAAGCCACACACACAACAACAGACAAAAGGAAGGCAAGCAAGTGAAGCACCAATGGTAGAGCATTGAAGGGAGGAAAAAGTGGCACCGGTGATTTTTAGCTCTACAACACTAAAAATGGTAAAAATGAGTTTTACAGCGAGTAAGTTTTTTTATTATTAAACCCTGTTCTGGTGTGCTCGATGATTGAACACACCGGTCCTACAATATTTATGTAGCACACCGGATAATATGTTTTAGAAATAAAGCAAACACAGTGTGCATTGTGCATTTGGTTACTGTCGTGCCCACTAACATATATATTCTTTGATGCACCAGTATCTTTGATGTTACATAGGGCACCAATTATTTAAAAAAAAAATGACCCTAACACGGTGCTCTATTTGGAGCAACGGTGCCCCCCCGATGCGTCAGTATACTATGGAGCGCACCGACATTTATTTTTTTAAATAATCCTACAATGGTCGGTAAATGTTTTTATTTAACCATGTCAATGTTCTCTCTAGTATTAGAGGCACCGGTACATCTAGTTTTAACAAGCGCACCAGATGATATTTTTAAAAAATTACCCTATCACAGTGTATCCCAAAAGAGCACGTGTGCTGACTGGTGGGTTAGTATACCACATAGTGCACTAGAGTATATTTTTCAAAATAATAATATGATGGTGCATATGTGTTTTAGTTAATCATGTCACAGTGCAGTTATTGATGCAACTCCCCAGTCCGATGGTGTGTTATAGATGCACCGGTGCAGTCTATTTTAAATATACGCATTGTTTTTCCTTAAAAGTTATCGAAAATTTTATTTTCAAGTAATATAGATTTGAATTTTTCTATAGTGAGCATGTTGTAGACTCAAGGATTTTTGAACTCCCAACTATATTATAAACGGGCAATGATTATAGTTTAGGATTTTGAGATACGGTTATGATCATTGATGGACAAAATCAAGGTTGTGATCATTAACGGTGAGATCATGTAGCTTATGATCATTGACGATGAGATCAAACATGTTATAATCATTGATGGTAATATCATGCAATTTTTTATCATTGACAATGAGATTGCGTAAGTTATGACCATTAATGGTGAGATCACATAGGTTATGATCATTGACGATCATGGAAGTTGGTTATGATCACTCATAATAAGATCACACAAGGTTATAGTCAATGACGATCATGATGGAAATATGGGAAGGGAAATCCATACAGTAGTAGGTACCCATGGAGAAAGATTCCCATCGTGGACATCATTGTCATAAGAACTCAAATTGTCATCATAATCACACACAATTGTGATTCATATAGATTATAATTTTGCTAGACAACCCGTTAGTTGGGAGTTCACCAAATACTTGAGTCTACAATATGATTTAGATGATTATAGATTAAAATATTGAGAAACTACCCACACTTTAGACTCAAATATTTACAGTTGAAATGCCTATAATTTAGACTCAAGTATTTACAACTCAAATTCCTATACTTTAGACTCAAGTATTTAAACTTGAAATTCCTATACTTTAGACTCAAGTCTTTACAGCTGAAATGCAGACAGAAAAATTCACAGAAATAGCCAGGAAACAAATCCCTCTCCCTCTCCCTCCCCTCCCAATCCTGTACAACATTGTATAGGTCAACCCTCTACTCTTTTTGTTGTTTTTTCTCTCTCGGCTGACATCTCTGCATGATTAAGAATATGTCCAATATTTTTTTTTAATTTAACCCTTTTACGGTGCGTTAAATAACTAGATGCACTAGTGCATATTTATTTACATAGCACAGTGGAGTATTTTTTCGAAAAACTTACCATGGTGCGCCATTGTGTGGGAAAAATCGTCTGCACTATTGCAATTTTTTAAGTAGCACACTGTCGTATATAATTTTTTTTTAAATAACACTCCCATGGTGCACAATGTTTTAGAGCAATTGTGTGCCCTGGTGCATCATTATTTCTATAGTGCACCGGAGTATTTTTTTTTTGTTTCAAATAACCCTACTATGGTGCATTAGTTTTTTCAGCACTGGTGCATCGGTCATATAAAATTAATTGATGTGTTATATATTTATAAATGAGCCATACAAAATCATCCGCTAAATCCTTCGTCGGCTTGCCTCTGGTAGTATCCTCTGCTATAAATGGATTTTGGGGCTATTTTAATTTGGGCATTTGAAAAAAAATCCTCTAGATGGTCTTTTCCTTGTAGTGGAAGGGCTTGATGCCATGGGACAAGAAGAATTGTTAGATGACACAGTTGTTGTAATGTACCTCAAATTTCAAAAAATAAAAAAAAATTAATGGGGACAAACTAATGTCTATTATGTATGAATATTGTTCATGTCACAAGACAATTATGTCTTAAACCATTAATTAACTACCTGGTAAGTGTAACATTATCATCACTTGTTCTAAAAGGATGTAAGAGTTCTTAAGTTCAACACATCGTTTGTTGTTAGGCGTCATTATTTATAAGTAACATTATAACATTGACATGTTAGTGGCTATACCTATCAAGGTCCATAGCCTAGCCATAATTGTGCAACCCAATTATATAAGTTTTATGCGATGTTTATAAAACATGATATAATTCAAGACTTACTAGATAAGCCTTATACTATGTTTATAACACCCCTAATGATATGTTCAAGAGTTACTATATAAGACTTACTATATAAGCCTTACATTGTGTTTATAATACATTTAATTGATGTATTCAGGATATAATACTTACACTATTTTTACATAGGAAATTGTCTAGGTTTTATAACCACTAACTCAAGACCAATGCATTGGTTTTTAAGTCCCAAAGTAATGAACCATTCTATGGAACTTACGATCCACATAACTATGAAGTCATGACCCTAAAGAGACCCCACTGGTTCACATTACAATTAAATTTGGGCCTTTATGGAAATCAATAAGCATTTATGGGTGGTAGTTAGTACAGGATGGTCCAAACCTAGGCTTAGGGGATTAAGTTGGTCATATCCTTTAATGGTGTGAGGACACCATTACTCCTTCTGGTCTGACGTTTCATGAAATCCCCACTTCGGGTTTTCCACTTAAGTTGGCTTCACATGGTGTGGTGAGGGTGGCATACTATTCAACCTTCCCCAAAATCGAGAGGCACGAAGTGCCATTACCCTCACAATTATTCCATTTTACTTTTGTTACTCTGTGTGTTTTACCTCCGTGATGGTAAACTTCCTGGGCTCTGTGGTAGCAAGGTAACAATGGTCATGATGATACCCTTTGTCACAACTATGGTAGAAAGTTAAAAATGGCCGTGATGATACCCTTGCTCGGCTCTGTGGTAGGAAGTTAACAATGGTCGTGAGGGTAACTTGTTCGTCTCTGTAGCAACCATGCAACAATGGCCATGAGGGTAACTTGTTCGAGTATGTAGAATTCATGCAATAATGGTCATGGAAGTAGCTTGTTTGGGTCTGTATTAGTAAGGCAACAATGGCCATTTTAGTCGATCCCTTTTACAGTGTAGCATCCCTTGTTGCAAGTTCTCCCTTGGCTAGTACAGGGTAAGTCCTCCTCTCTGAGTATCTTATTCTCTAGACTCATTGTTTTTATGTAATGGTGTTTAAATAGGTTTGAAGGTAGTGTTACTATATAAAAGGGTTTTCCCAATAGTAGCTACATGACATCTTCCTTGTACTTCCGACGTCCTTTGTATCGATCCTTCCTTTATACTACACATCCCATATGCAATTGTTTGCTGTGTTGTCCTATACCCTGCATATTGCACTCTCTGTGGAAACAATCCTCTGTCTATGTATAATTTGTGTTCTCTCTCAGATAACTCTCTGTCTATAAAGAGTGCATGCTCTGTGCTTGTAATATCCCCCAAAATATTAGAATATTAAATTCTAAGTGTACTTGGGAATAAATTTCCATTTTTGGAAAATTCAAATTTGGAAATTATTTGCCATTTATGGAAAATCCGAATTTGGAATTTTATTATTGTAATCAATTATTCGATGACTGTTGGGTAAATATTAGAATTTCCCAACTAACTTATTTTATTTTGACACATGTGAAAGAAAATCTTTTTATAAATTAAATGTTGGAAGACAAATGGAACAACGAGGTTACAAATAGTTGACCGTGACTCCATGAGTGGGGAACATATTTGAGTTACCTCAAGGCTGATTTCTACAAGTGGAAAATATGGGATTTGACCACTAGTGTTGGGGCTCATAAATGTCTTTTTTTATCCACCTTTCCCTTCATTATTCTTCACATTTCATCGCCCCATTAACCTTTCATGACATCATTTTTATAAATACATTTTGGTTTCACCTTATTATTTTCCACTTTATTCATTTTAGTATTAAAAGGGAATTTGTGATTAAATGTTAGAAAATCAACATGTTTTCATATATATCTCAAAATTGTGTGAGCTTTGCAATGTGTAGGAATATGAGAAGGATTAATTCAAAAGGACTTCTCGAATACTTCCTCCACCATTTAAAAATTTGAGGAGATCATTCAAGACCATTCCAAGAAGAATATCATGGAGATTTGGTTGGAATATCTTATCCAATATGTATGAGAAATATGTGTGAGGATTTGAAGGGATCATATTTTGTAATAATGAAAAATAGTTGAGAGAATAGTGGATCTGTAATTATGAGATGGTTATCTTATCTTCAAGGCTCTCATGTATAAAAGAGAGTGCTCTCTGTTCATGAGGGAGTAGTAATCATTGAGGAGTAATTAGGATGAGAAATTAGAGTAGTCATTAATGGTAGTCATTAGGATTTGGAAGAGAAAGGAATTCTTATGTTTGATTCATAGTCTTGGTTTCCATGTGTTCATTATTCTTTTATGAAGATTGATTTGATTATTGTAATATAAGATTTCTTCATTGGTGAGAGCACTCATATGTTGTTGTGCCAGTCAACTCTTCACATGTTGTATTTGATTTTCCTTCATGTAGTTCTCCATTCCTAGATTAATTTCATTTACACAATTTCCCATTCCTCGATTAATTTCATTTACACAATTTCATTTCAGTCGTGTGTTTCAATTTCCTACATTAGATTAATGATTCAATTTCAGTCGTAGCTTAAACATTAGATTAGATTAGTCCTTCTTCAATCTTGCATATAATTTCCACGTGCTTCATCAGTTTACGAACCCTGGGTTGAAAAATTAGATATTTGGGCAAATACTACAATGCAAGTAATTCCACATTAGTTCGGCCCAATGTAACAAATGTTGTTCCCTTGTTATGATTGTTGTTCCCTTTACAGGAAGTGTCATTCATTTGAATAGAACAACTGTCGTTCCCTTTGAGATTGTTGTTCCTTTACAGGTGTTGCATCTCTAGAGGTTGGGTATTGAAAAGGGAAGCTAATAACCTACGTAGGAAACAAGTAAAATGCTTGTGTCAGTGCCTACCTTCGGCTGATGCATAGAGGTTGTTTTTAGGACATCTTTAGAGCCCAACATTTTGGCGTCGTTGTCGGGGAAGCACAATGGATTGAGGTATTAGTTTCTTTTTCATTTAAATTCATGAAAGTGTGATCTAGATGTGTTGGTAAGGGGTTGTAGAATCTCGTGAGAGGAGACTCATCATGTTCTCCCTACCAACTAGGTAAAAGTAATTTCAATTTATGCAAATTTCAATTTCCACAAGAGTAGTTTCAATTTCTGCAAATTTCAATTTATGCAAAGAGTGTTTAATTTCTGCAAGTGTGATCTACATGTGTTGGTTCTAAGGGTCATAGAAGCTTGTGAGAGGGGACTCCTCATTGTCCCTACCAACTATCAAGAGAGTTTAATTTTCGCAACTGTGAAGAGTAATTGTTCTATGTTTTAGCAAGAGTGTTTTTATTTAAGTTTTTTCATTTTGATTTGGGTGTTGTAAGAATCATTTTTTTTAACATGGTTTAACAATGAATGTTAGCTTGGAGCTACTCACTCAAATCCTGGAAGATGTCATGATTTCCTCTTCCCAGGAAGAGGAGAGCTTGACAAGGATCAAAGATTCAAATACTCCTCGAGAAACAATTGAATATCCAACATATAAAGACTCTTATGCATCAGATGACGAACAATTGATCGAAAAGGAGATCGAGGAAGATGAAGAGGATTTACAACATGATATGAGCGAGTAACAACTCACCTATGAAAGCTTGATCGAACGATGGTTTCAAGCGAGTACTAGGTTAGATACATTTAGTTTTTCTTTTTATTTTTTTAATTCATAGTTTCATGATGCAGGAGCATCGTAAGGAGCCAACAAAGCAAGCACAAGGGCAGAAGACAACTGGATATGCACCAACGCACATTTTGAAAATATTTTAAATTTAAATGAAGAGACATTAATGTAATAGCTGGGAGACATATTTACATTTATTTTTTGGAGATTGTAAACAGATATTGAGCATTGCTCTCGTCTGTCAGATATGAAGGCATTTATTGTAATTTATGAAAAGTTGTTGTAACTTTTATTTCAGATTAGATAGCTTGTAGTATAGGAGGGAAAAAAGGATACAAAGACACATTCGCTTTATCATTGTATCAGTTGAGTAAGCTATATATCTGTAGAGAGTAAGAACATAGAGAAGAACCCATGCACATGAATACTTGAGTTAATATAATAAAGCTTTGACTCACGGTCATGGTGTTATTATGCTTACTGTTTACATCTGTGGAATGGTATGTTTACAATTGTTTTTATTCTTTGTTATGAATTTGTTTAAATGTTGTGTTGTTTGTATGATTTCATGTTAAAGGTATGAAGTCTGAGTGAAGGGAAGAATTAGTTTCAATTGGTTCTCTTCCTGAGAATTCCTGCAAGGAGTGCTGTGAATGTACGCAAGGTGTGCATTGACGAAGTTCTGAGTTTTATCTCAGAAATATTAGGAGGAATATTGTTGTGCTCATATCAGTAGAAGTTCAATATTTTCCTGGAGCGATGCAAGGTGTGTGCAGGTTGGTTAAGGAATTGAATTTTATCCACCAAGGAGGAGGATTGAAGGACTGCTATTGCAATAAGTGTACAAAGTTGGAGGGCCAAACAGCTAGAGGTTATTTGCAAATGCTGCAAGGGGTGCGTGCAGGAAACTTTTGGGAGATTCTTGAGTTGCAAGTGAAATCTCAGGAGGGATAGAACTATTGAAGTGTTCAAAGGGAGAAAAAGGTCGAGGTCACCCATAAGAGGGAAAGTTCAGAAGGGTTGACGATAGAGTGTTTGGTGAAGGACTGTTGAAAATGGAAAGGATGGTGGAAACACTTCCACAAGAAGTGTCGATCTACTGTGGGTCGTTGGATCTAGTTAACCAACAAGGGAGATAGGACCAAGAGTTGTTAGGCGTTAGACGCTCAAGAGAGATAGTGGCCATTGGATTTGGATCAACAGGAACCATTGATCTCGCGCACAAATTTTGTGTTTTGAAATTCGGGAGGTGGAGAAGGTTGTGACTCGGAGTCGAGAGTCATGAACTCTTGATCAGTGAAGTCCCGATAGAACCAAGACCATCAGATCGCAGGGGAGCTGAGAGTTGTTGATCTGTGGAAGGGGGTTCTCGCAGTTTTGAAAGTTGGTGAAAGTAACTTCTGCATCGCAAAACGCCGATAGGATAAATTTTGAGGTATCGATGTGTTTGGGCCCTAGTTGATAGTTGGAGGTCACATAAGAAAAAGTCAAAGGGAAGAGTCAAAGACCTGCTATACCTTTTCAATATTGTGGGGTTTGAAGAGATAGGAGGAATCACACGTGGGATCGCGAAGTTGTGAAACCTGAAGTACCCTTTCGGTTGAAGGTTGTGGTCATATTAGTGATCACGAGGAAGAGATTCAGTGCTTAGTTCTTTTTTGCATAGGTGTAACTCATAAGGACCTGTGGATGCACACCAGTGTGTGCTTGAGATTTATGTGGGAAATCAAAGAGTCAATTTGACTCAAGGGGAAGATAAGGAACGATCCTAAGACTGGGAGGTCACGAAGAACCTCCTGAGGTAGGGGGTGCTGTGTAAGAGTGGTATCAGAGCGTAACCTACAATTTATTTTTATTTTCTACGGGGAAAAGATTGAAACAATGCCGCCAAGAAGGAAAGAAAGACCAATGCCCGATCCAACTGTGGAAAGGGAGATGAGAGAACTCTGTGCTCGATTATATTCTATGGAGATAACACAAGGACATATAGTTGATGTTGGATATGCTAGCGAAGATGAAATAAAAAATGAGGATCGAGTTGAGGAATAAGTCGCAGTCGAAGACGCTGCAGAAGAACGTCTATTCCGAGTTTTTGCAAGAATTGGAGTAGAGAAAAAATGGACATTCTGATGTATGAAGGAAACTTAGACGTTGAAGAGATTCTAGATTGGTTTAGAGATCTGGATAAGTACTTCGACTATGAGGATGTCAAGGAATATAAGAAATTAAAAATGTTGTCACTAGACTTAAAGGTCATGCAATGTTGTGGTGGGATGAACTGCAGGCTGACAGGCATTGCAAAGGCAAGCAAAGAATGAAAAGATGGAATAGGATGGTTGAAAAAATGAAAGCCAAATTTATACCCAGGGACTACCAAATTAATCTGTTTCGAAGAATGTAGAACTTGAGACAGAAAGGGATGACAATGAAAGAATACAGTGAGGAATTTTACAGGCTCAACATCAGAGCTGGTCATCGTGAAAGTGATGATGAAAAGGTCACCAGATACATGAATTTTCTGAGATATGACATTCAAGATGAGATGATCTTGATGACAATTAGGAATGTCGAAGATGCTTATCAAATGGCCCTGAAGGCTGACGAAAAATTAGCCTGAAAGCAAGGTCAAAGACGTCGAGGTCGAAGTCAGAGTAGAGGCAAAGCAATTTCCTAGGACAGGACTCAGAAGCCCATGGAAGAAGAAAATAAACCGCATACTCACCCTGAAAGAGAAGGAAGTTCACAGGGGGGACAGTATGCCGATAGAAACACTTTTTCGCGACCCAGGGGAAGAGGAAGAGGTAGAGGAGGTGAAATAAAATGTTTTGTCTATGGAAAAATCGGACACAAATATTTTGAATGTCCCGATAGGAAAAGAGATGCAGGTGAAGATCACATTTGTGTAGCACAAGGGAGAAATTTTGAGGCAGAAGATGCAGAAGGCGGAAGATCCTTAATGATGTAGAAAATTCTCTTAAATCCAGAGAAGGAGATAGAAAATCCAGTCCAAACAAACAGTTTGTTCAGAACTACTTGCAAAACCAAGGATAGGATATGCAAGGTAATAGTGGATAGTGGGAGAACAGATAACCTAGTATCCACATAAATGGTGGAGACGCTGGAATTGGAGACAGTTGCACATTTGAGCCCATACAAAGTCTCGTGGTTACAAAAGGGACATCAGGTAACTGTCACTAAACAATGTTTAGATGAATTTAAAATACATGGATATAAGGATGAAATTTTATGTGATGTTATTCCCATGGATGTCTGCCATATTTTGTTGGGGAGACCATGGAAATATTACGGGAATGTTGTTCATGAAGGAAGAAAGAACACATATACCTTGGAGAAAAATGGTAGAATGCATATTTTTCTACCAATTAAAGACAAGGAGGCAAAACTAGAGGCGAACAATACTATACTTCTCATGAGCGGGAAGGATCTTTTTGAGGAAGTCAAGAAAGAAGAAGACATGTAGTTTGCAGTGGTAAGAAAACCTAGAGTCATATTAACCAGTACCAAGATAAATGATATACCTAAGGAAATTCAGGAATTGCTGGAGGAATTTGTTGAAATAGTAGTGGACGAATTACCTTGTTCATTTCCACCCATCAGGATCATAAGTCATCATATCCATATTATACCTGGAGCAAGTTTATCAAACAAGGCAGTGTACAGATTGACACCACGGGAGAATGAATAAGTCAAAAGACAAGTCCAGGATTTGATGGACAAAGGGTTAGTTAGAGAAAGCTTGAGTCCATGCACTGTACCTACAGTGTTAAGCCCAAATAAATATGGTGGATTTAGAATGTGTACTGACTCAGAAGATATAAACAAAATCACCAACAGGTACAAATTTCCTTTACCAAGGATGGATGACTTGATGGATTGCTTGAGTGGAACAAAGTTTTTTTCAAAAATTGATTTGAAAAGTGGATATCATCAAATTATAATGAAGGAAGCTGATGAATGGAAGACAACATTCCTAACGAATGAAGGGTTGAATCAATGGCTTGTCATGCCATTTGTCTTGACAAATGCGCCAAGTACTTTTATGAGGTTGATGAACGAAGTATTAAAAGATTTCATAGGAAAGTTTGTAATCGTATACCTTGATGATATATTGATCTTCAGTAAGACTGAGGAAGAACATATAGAGCATTTAACTGCATTAATGTGGAGGTTACAACAAGAGAAATTGTTGATAAATTTAAAGAAGTTGTCTTTCATGAAGAAAGAACTAATTTATTTGGGGTTTGTGATCTCTTCAAATGAGTTGAAAATGGATCCTGAGAAGATAAAAACAATCAAGGATTGGCCATCACCAAAGAGTATCTTTGAAGTTCGAAGCTTCCATGGATTGGCAAGTTTTTACAGAAACTTCATCAGGAATTTTAGTGGGATATGTGCAACAATGATGAACACAGTCAAGAAAAGACACAAATCTTTTCATTGGACAGAGGAAGCAGAGAAGAGTTTCAGTTTGTTGAAGGAGAATATAATTGGACAACCAGTTCTGGTTCTACCAGATTTCAACAAGACGTTTCAAGTCGAGTGTGACGCTAGTGTATTTGCAATTGGAGCAGTCTTGAGCCAAGACAACAGGTCGATTGCATACTTCAATGAAAAACTGAATGAAACCAAGCTAAAATATTCCATGCATGATAAGGAGTTTTATGCAGTCATACAAGCGTTGAAGAAATCAAGGCATTAATTGGTTCCGAAGGAGTTTTCCTTGTATAGCGATAACCATGCATTACAATTCATAACTCGACAAGAAATATTTAACCAGAAGCATGCAAAATGGGTTGAATACATGCAAAATTTTACTTTTGTTATAAAGCACATTTATGGAACTGCTAACAATGTTGTTGATGCTTTGAGTAGAAAGTGTTTGATTCTTCAAGAGTTCAGAGTAAAGACCTTAGGTTTTGATAACCTCAAGGAAATTTACAAGGATGATGCAGATTTCAAAGAAGCCTATCAAGTGTGTGAGAATACAGTTCTCAAAGACAAAATCCAATGGATTGAATATATGATTCAGAATGGACTATTATTCAAGGTTAGTCAACTATGTATACTGAAGAGTTCTATGAGAGAGAATATTATGAAGATAAAACATAGTGGAGGATTGGATGAAAATTTCAGCCATGAAAAGACATTCACGCAATTGAATGGCTCATATTATTGGCCGGGGATGAGAACATATGTCAAGAGATTTGTTAATAGATGCAGAATTTGCCAACACATGAAGGGAAAGAGACATAATACAGGGTTGTATCAACCATTTCCAGTACCAGAGAGGCCATGGGATGCGGTAAGTATGGATTTTTTGTTAGGCATGTCAAGGACGCAAAGAGGGTGTGACTCCATCTTTGTGGTAGTCGATAGATTTTCTAAAATGGCACATTTCATTCCATGTCAGAAAACTAGTGATGAAACTCACATTGCAAATCTATTTTTCAAAGAAGTTGTTAAACTTCACGGCTTACCCAAGAGTATTGTATCAGATAGGGATACCAAATTTGTTGGTCATTTTGGAGAACATTATGGAAAAAGATGGGGACTAATTTATCTTTTAGCTCAGCATATCATCCTTAGACGAATGGACAGACTGAGGTAGTAAACCGAAGCTTGGGATATTCATTAAGGAGTTTGGTGGTTGAACATCGCAGTCAGTGGGATCAAATTCTACCAGAAGCGGAATTTGCATATAATGATTCACCAAACCAAAGCACAGGACAAATCCCATTCCATATCATGTATGGAATGCATTCGAGAGGAGTATCCGATTTGAGAGACTTAGAGTAGAGCGAGTTCAGAAATGCTAGTGCAGAGGATTTTGCAGCGGGAATAAAACAACTCCACAACAAGATCAACGAGTGATTGCAAAATTCCAACTAGGAATATAAGCATAGAGCAGATCAACACAGAAGAGAACTTTAGTTTGAAGTAGGTGATTTGGTTTTAGCGCATCTAAGAAAAGAAAGGTTCCCAAGAGGAATGTATAATAAACTGAAGATGAATAAAATTGGACCGTGTAAGATCATAAGAAAGTTTGAAGTAAACTCTTATGAGATTGAATTACCGAATGGGGTAGGAATATTGCCCATCTTCAACATAGCAGATATGTATCCTTACAGAACTGATGAAATAGGAACAAAGAGATATGAGGATCAGAAGGAAGTCCAATGGGTTAAACATATGCCTGTAGATGAAAGGCTACAGATGGAAAAGATTATTGATCGGAGATTCGGGAAGAAGACTCGAAGGAAAACATACTTTGAATATTTAGTCAAATGGAAAAGACATTTGATTGAATATTCCAGTTGGGAGAGTGAAGAAGATATCCGAAGACATGGAAAAATGGTGCAGGAGCTCATGAATAGGAGTTCATGAATTTTTCTAGCCAGAGGAGTATGATGCAGGAGCATCGTAAGTAGCTAGCAAAGAAAGCACAAGGGCAGAAGACAGTTGGATATGCACCAACGCACATTTTGAAAATGCTTTAAATTTAAATGAAGAGAAATTAATGTAATAGATGGGAGAAGTATTTACATTTATGTTTTGGATATTGTAAACAGATCTTGAGCACTTCTCTCAGCTGTTGGATATGGAGGCATTTATTGTAATTTATGAAAATTTGTTGTAGCTTTTATTTCAGATTAGATAACTTGTAGTATAGGAGGGAAAAATTGATAGAAAGACACCCTCGCTTGTATCATTGTATTAGTTGAGTAAGTTGTAGAGATGTAGAGAGTAAGAACACAGATAAGAACCCATGTACATGAATACTTGAGTTAATATAATAAATCTTTGACTCACGTTCATGGTGTTATTATGCTTATTGTTTAGATCTGTTGAATGGTATGTTTACAGTTGTTTTGTTTCTATGTTATTCATTTGTTTAAATGTTGTGTTGTGTGTATGATTTCATGTTAAAGGTATGAATTCTGAGAGAAGGGAAGAATGAGTTTCAATTGGTTCTCTTCCTGAGAATTCCTGCAAGGATTGCAGTGAATGTCCGCAAGGTGTGCATTGACAAAGTTCTGAGTTTTATCTCAGAAAGCTCAGGATGAATACCGTTGTACTCATATCAGTAGAAGTTCAAGATTTTCCTGAAGAAGTGCAAGGTGTGCACAAGTTGGTTAAGGCATTGAATTTTATCCACCAAGGAGGAGGATTGAAGGATTGTTGTTGCAAGAAGTGCATAGAGTCAGAGGGCCAAACAATTAGAGGTTATTTGCAAATGCAACAAGGAGTGACTACAAGAAACTTTTGTGAGATTATTGAGTTGCAAGTGAAAGATCAGGAGGGATAAAACTATTGAAGTGTTCAAAGGGAGACGAAGGTCGAGGTCAACCATAACAGGGAAAGTTCAGAAGGGTTGACCCAGAGTGTTTGGTGAAGTATTTTTGAAAAAAGAAAGGACGGTGGAAACGCTTCCAGGGGAAGTGTCGATCTACTGTGGGTCATTGGATCTAGTTAAACTACAAGGAATATAGGACCGAGATTTCTTAGGCATTGGAAGATCAAGAGGGATAGTGTCTGTTCAATTCAGATCAACAGGAATCGTTGATCTCGCACACAAATTTCGTGTTTCAGAATTCGGGAAGTGGACAAGGTTGTGACTCGGAGTCGAGAGTCATGAACTCTCGATTAGAGAAGTACCGATAGAGCTAGGACCGTCAGAGTGCAGGGGAGATCAGAGTCGTTGATCTATGGCAGAGGGTTGTCGCGGTTTCAAAAGTCGGAAAAAAGGAATTGTTGCATCGCAAAACGCCGATAGGAGAAATTCTGAGGTACCAAAGTGTTTGGGCCCCAATTCATAGGGAGGTCACATCAGAAAAATTCAAAGGGAGGAGTCAAAGACCCACTAGACCTTTTCAGGTTTTCAGGGTTTGAAGAGACAGGAGGACTTGCATCTGGGATCGCGAAGTTGCGAAATCCGAAGTACCCTTTCGGGTGAAGGCTATGGTCATATAAGTGATCACGAGGGAGAGAGTTGGCACTTAGTGATTGTTTGCATAGGTGTAACTCATAAGGACTCATGGATGCACACTATTATGTGTTTGAGATTTCTATTGAAATCAAAGAGTCAATTCGACTCAAGGAGAAGATAAGGAATGATCCTAAGACCGGGAGGTCATGCAAAACTTGTTGAGGCAGGGGGTGTTGCGTAATTTCAACAACTAATTTCGCACGTTCATACATATTTCCAGTGGTCATTTGCAAAATTGAAAGACAACATATTCTTATTATTGTTGAATGCATGGCTACATTGGCTATTTGACTACACGTAACTAATCTCTCATTTTTAATTATCTTAGTGTAGGTAGGATTTTATTTTTAACTTTTTTATTTGTTATAATAAGTATGCTCTCCTCCATGCTTCGTGAAATCATGAGGATCATAAAGTAGGATGACTGATTGATTTCAAGAATATCAATTAATTGACGAAAGTAAAAAAAAATCCTAATCTATTTTTCGTCTTCCATTTTCTCATAAATTTTTAATAATCTTTCAAAATCTAAATATTTTTTATTCTTTAGTTTGAAAACATAATAGAAAAAATAAATAAAAAGTTGCGCATGCTTCTGTCTTCAAAGAAAAACAATAAAACAGTGAGTACATTAAAAAATAAAAATAATAAAAATAATAATATAAATGAATAAGGTTTGCAATTCATACAAGATAAGAGTTGCGCATAAACTCCAAGCTTAAACAACAGTTGAAACAACATCATGACCACACTCTTCTTGTTTTAACCTCTGACCTGGTTTATTTTTGGTTTGAGTGGCAGTAAACCCATGTTTTTTCTGTCACCCTTATCTTGTAGATGCCTGGAAATAACCCTGCAAACAAACAAAATATCATATGCCCATAAACCACCGCATCAACTTCATCAAACAAATAAACAACTTGCAACATGCCAACTCTGGACAATGTCTTCATTGGCTTTTCACAGATATTATTTTGTGTAGAGGTGTTACTAGCGTACAAACGATGGAATACCGACCTCCTAATAATAAAAGACGTTCACATATGATGTTCCTTTTGACGTTGTACCAACAGCTAGGAGCAACAACTTTGCTTCCTCATTCGCCTCATGAATTTAACTCGGATATCTTTGTGGAATCAAATCATCTCCACCAAGTGGGTCGCATTAAATTTTATTTTTTTAGAAAAGTTAGAAATTAGTAGAGTCTCCTTGTGTATATACGACATTGAAGATCAAGCTTCGATTATCCATTTTTTCATATTCAACTGAATAATGAAATTTTGATTATTCGATTTGATTGATTTGCAGAAATATTTAATGGTGATTGACGATCTTATTTCCAAACCGTCATCCTCCATGTCAGGTTTACTACACTCCCAAAAATTGAAAAAGATATGCTACCCATAAATCTTGTGTGTGTTTCTAACAGAATGGAGGGATTGCGATTGGAAATGGGGTTACGAGTCTCCCATGAGGGCATGAGAGTTTTCAACGCCAGGTTGATTGGGATCTGATCCTAACATCCACCTATCTAAATTAGAGAACAAATTACTCAGAAACGACTATTGCGATGATTGGAAAACTTCCAGAGGATGTGCATATGATTCCAACTCCAACGGGATTTTTGACTTCTGAGAATTTAAAAACATGATATACCTGCACCTCCAACTGATATTTACGAGCCCTAGATTCTTCACCACCATAGTTGATCGAAGTAAAGAAGGCATGCATATCTGAGGTCTTTTCAAGCGCCTGGTTGATTGGGACACGTCCGTTGTGGATCTGGTATATGATCTCATTGTATTCTTCGAAAACAGATGTTGATTCACCCTCGAAATCCTGAAAGCCATGCTTAAGAAAAACGGTGGTGTCAAGACGACTATAAGGTTGTCCCTATCACATACCACAAGGGCACCTTCACGAATAGTGGGGGGATTCAACAAACACACCGCCATTGCTGCAATTCGAAGTGAGAACACAGACATCATACCCTTCAACCGACTATTTATACTTAGGGTTTTCAGCTGGTGCAAGTTGTGAACGACATAGATGGTTTTCGTTTATGCTGATAGATATAATGCATAGTCTCCCATACCAAATGCCAATATAGTATTCCAATCTCCAAAGACGTAAGATCAACGTGAATACTTTAATGATGGACCTTGGGGTTGTATTAGTCAATCTTTTGACAAGCATGAGGCATCTTCCACCTGCAATGAATTATGTTCTTTTAGTAATGGCACTAAGTTGGCACGATCTCCCTAGGCGCTTTACCCTACAACTTAAGCTCATCAAATACACCCGCTCCACAAATTGCAGGAAAGAGGGTGATCGTTGCTCTCTGAATCTCGATTGATCTAACTATTGATGCAAGTATAGGTGACCATTGTTTTGTTTTGTTTTATGATAAAAAATAATTATTTTTCTTTTATTTGTTTGTTTTAAAAAGATTATAATAACAATTTTGTTTTTTTGTTTTATTATAAAAATTCATTTAAAAAGAATTTCATTTTATTTCTTTTGTTTGAATATAAAAATATATAAAATAAAAAAATAATAATAATATATATATGTATATAATAATAAAAATCTTAGGTCAAACATAATAAAATAAATAAAAATTAAATTAAAAATAAAACTTCATAAAAGATAAAAACAAATTATAAAAATAAAAGCAACAAAAACAAATAAAATTGCAAATGGACTTTTTTATAAATTCTTGAAAATAATATGGAAACATGTTTTTGTGATTTTACGCTAAGCAAGCAGTCAACGATGAAACAAACGTGCATGCAATGATCACGGAAACAGGTATAAAAACACATCTTTTTTTTGGTCGCATTTGTACTTCTTTCTACGTGTTGTGTTTTTCTTCGAACATCTCACAATTTGTTATGCAGGATTTGTACTAAGTTTTTTCAGGTGTGCGGTCGATCGCATATTGCCACTGAAGTGATTTTCAAAGATCACAAAACTTTAAAAACAAAAACATGCCTTATTGACTGCTTGAAGGAGTTGATTCTCGTTCTACACATCATGGCGTTTGTTGGTACACAATGACCATTCATCAAACCATTTTGCATCATGAATTCTTTCTTCCCAGTTCTCTTTCAAAGCAGATTTTTCATCCCCGTGTTGAAGCCCATATTCCATTGAATTATCCTTCATGACTTCGCACACGTCTATCTTCCTGATTCGCATACATCTCTTAATCTTTTTCAGTCCAGTTTTCCTTGTCAATGAAACTATCCAGCTCCCTTTCCATGACTCTATTGCCTATCATTCAACAGTGTTGCTACTAAGATCTTTTCATTTATAGTCCTACCAATCAGGGATGATTTTAAGGATGGAAATTTATATTAAAATGTAGAAACATGGGCTAATCTTACTAGTCCTTAATATGTAAAATGTAAGATGTTTGGCTATAGTTTTGTAAAAAAAATCAAATTTCTAAGGATTTTGTATAGTTTCTATAAATTTTTGGCGGTTTTTAATGTAAAATAGTTTTATTCTATGGAATTTGGGGGAATAGTTTTTAGAAAAAATGGAAATTAGCGAATCATTTTCTGGGAAAAACCATGGAAAATTAGCCCATTTGCGAAATTTAGCCCCTAAAATCATCTATGCTACCAATATTTTTACAAACTCGCGTTGACTGATGTGGGATTCCTTAAGTCCCACCTTTCAACAAGTCTTTCCCCATAGACCTCAACACCTTATCTGGTATATAGACTAGATTCCATTTTGAGTACCTAGAAGATTGCACGCCTTAACGACAAGTTCTCTCACTGACAATCATGGGAATACATCAATGTCCCTTGATCGTCAAATTTTACAAGTGGATCGACATCATCTCATTCATTCTCACTTCGCAAGATGTACTCGGGTACCTTGGCACTCATTGACATCAATGGTAAGTTTGCCTCGCATTGGTTAATGAAATTCATCAATGATCGATAATCCAATGAATTATCTTCATGCTCAACATCGACACATCCATTCGCATGATTAGAATTGTACCATCGGGTTGTAGCAGGTGAAGACTATACACTTTTTCCTGACTTCCTCAGTAGTTACAAAAACATGAATTCATCTATCTGAGAGTACTACAGTTCCACTTTCATACTTCCTCTTTTCCATGATTCATTCAGCAGCAGTTCAGATTCCTCCACTTCACTTTCTCTAATCGAGTAGACAACAGTCGCAACTATAACAACAATCACTTTTCACATGACCCTGCAGTAGTGACATATTCCATGATCTAGCAGTCGTACCATCCATATTCCTATTGCATAGTTCATCAACATTTTGAGTAAGTGGAGGTATGTTATTTTCTAAACTTTAATCATGTAATTCCTCAACTTCTAGCAATGGATAATTTGGAAAATTCCCTCAAAAAGTTCCCTTTCCTTTTCACTTCTATGACTTATGCCATGTTGCATGAGGACATGCAACCAGTTCAGTTTGGGGGTAGGGGACTTTATTCACTATCATCACTCCATTTTTCCACTACCATCATTCCACGTTTTTCGTCTCATTTACCATTTATGAACATTTCTTTTCCAACATTTCTTTTCCAATGATACTCTGTTGCACTTTGCTTTATAAGAACCGATATACATATTGTCATGATTCACAAATATAAAAAAAAAGGGATTTGTTATACTCAATGATGTTTCCTTATGCACATTGATAGCATATATTTTCCAGTAAGAATATGGGCAAATTATCATCATAACAACAAGAGAAAAAATAACGAAATGAATGTTGTTAACACAATAACCAACATTCTTTATATTCATGGTTGTCACATAAGAAACAACCATAAGAAAATGTCATATGTTACTCATGTAAATCCCATCCTAGAAACATTCATTATCATCACTCAAAGCCAACATTCAGATGCCAAAATTTCTTGAGAAGATCCATGCACGGTTGCATGAGGACATGAAACAAGTTAAGTTGGGGGTATGTTGGGGCTGATAAATGTCCTTTTTTCATACACCTTTCCCTTCATTATTCTCTACATTTCATCGCCCTGTTATCCTTTCATGACATAATTTTTATAAATATATTTTGGTTTCACCTTATTATTTTCCACTTTATTCATTTTAGTATTAAAAGAGAATTTGTGATTAAATGTTAGAAAATCAACATGTTTTCATATATATCTCAAAATTGTGTGAGCTTTGTAATGTGTAGGAATATCAGAAGGATTAATTCAAAAGGACTTCTTGAATACTTCTTCAACCATTTCAAGATTTGAGGAGATAATTCAAGCCCATTCCAAGGAGAATATCATGGAGATTTGGTTGGAATATCTTATCCAAGATGTATGAGAAATATGTGTGAGAATTTGAAGGGATCATATTTTGTAATAATGGAAAATAGTTGAGAGAATAGTGGATCTATAATTATGAGATGGTTATCTTATCTTCAAGGATCTCATGTATAAAAGAGAGTGCTCTCTCTTCATGAGGGAGTAGTAATCATTGACGAGTAATTAGGATCAGAAATTAGAGTAGTCATTAATGGTAGTCATTAGGATTTGGAAGAGAAATGGATTCTTAGCTTTGATTCATAGTCTTGGTTTCCATGTGTTCATTATTCTTTTATGAAGATTGATTTGATTATTTTAATATAAGATTTCTTCATTGGTGAGAGCTCTCATATGTTGTTGTGCCATTCAACTCTTCACATGTTGTATTTTCTTTTCCTTCATGTAGTTCTCCATTCCTAGATTAATTTCATTTACACAATTTCTCATTCCTAGATTAATTTCATTTATGCAATTTCATTTCAGTCATGTGTTTCAATTTCTTGCATTAGATTATTGATTCAATTTCAGTCATACCTTAAACATTAGATTAGATTAGTCTCGCTTCAATCTTTCATATACTTTTCTTGTGCTTCATCAGTTTACGAACCCCGGGTTGACAAATTAGATAGTTGGGAAAACACTACAATGCAAGTAATTCCACATTAGTTCGGCCCAATGTAACGACTGTCGCTCCCATGTTACGATTGTTGTTCCCTTTACAAGAAGTGTCGTTAATTTGAACAGAACAATTGTCATTCCATTTACGATTGTTGTTCCTTTATAGGTGTTTCATCTATGGAGGCTAGCTATTGAAAACGAAAGGTAAGAACCTACATATGGAACAAGTAAAATTATTCTGCCAACATCTACCTTCGGCTGATGCATAGATGTTGTTTTTAGGACATCTTTAGAGCCCAACAACTAGCAGCCCCTAAGATTTCTAAAGATGCGAATTTTCCAAGGAGGGAAGGAAAGACCTAGGCATAAGATGCATATAAAAACAACATATGGAGGAGGCAAGACATTGCTTAGTATGTTGGAGAAAGGAAACAGATTTATTTTATGAACATTGTTAGTGTGAGGAAAAGGAATTTTTAATCTGTGGATGGTGACTATAGCTAAGGAGGATCATTTTAGTTTTCCCTTATGGACTCATGGTCAAGCTAGGGGGTGAATAGGACAAGTGAACTTGGTTTTTTTGTTCTACAATTGGGTGGAACGTGGTTTTTTCATTTGTATTCCATTATCATGTTTCAGATGTGTATCTTTACTTACAATCCCTGTCAATATTATGTTGATTACTAATTGTTAGGTAGATGATGGTTTATTATAGTTCAAGGATACTATATTGTTTTGATTGGAGTGTGATGATGGTATTTATATATATATGTGCTCAACTGTACATAAATAGCAGAACTAGTGTATGTTCCTATGGTCCTTAAACATGGTTATACATATATAAATGATTGTATATACATATATAGGTGTGCATGCATACTGAAAATAATGAAACTAGTGCATGTTCATATTTAATCCTTAAATATGGTTATGCATATATAAAGGAATGTATATAAATATATAGGTGTGCATGCATAAAGGAATGATGGATCTAGTGTATGTTCCTACTTAATCCTTAATTATGGTTTTACATATAAAATGACTGTATATCCCTATAAATGTGTTCATGCATAAAGAAAAGATTTAACTATTGTCATGTTCTTATTGACCATTGAATTATATATGTTGAATTTCTATTCAGATTTGTACATCACCACAACAATAACAATTCAAATACAATTTTTATTACTAAAACATACATAGTGATGAACTCAAAGCATCTTACAAAATCAACCCGTGTATTCAATAGAGCACTGCTCAAATTATTACAGTAGCATAGACCAAAGAATCCATAGTCATGTGTAGTGTAACAAAATTCTAAGGAGTACATATAGAACCCTGTTGTAATTGAAGTAAGGCACACTAGATTAGAACTCAAATACCTTTAGAGAGAGTGTTATCCTTCTTCCACTTCCCTCAAGTTGTATAACATGAAAAAGAGAACAAACGATGGGTTTAGTAAACTATGATAAGTATTTAATGGAAATCAAATAGTAATAACAAGACAAGGACAATACTTAGCTTGAGTCTGCGAATTTCAGATCGCCTTTATTCATGGGTGATTTTTTTGTCCACAATCCAGGAAGAGGAGGAGTGGACCCAAAATTGGCAAATGGGTACCCTAAAAAAACAAACATGACCCCATCATTAATTTAATGTATCTATGCATATATAATTTCACTTGAAAAATATAGAGAAACGACAATGAACAATTTATTCTCGAATAGACAGTGAATAGATTTAATCAACATGAAGCACATTTTAATAGATCTCAAATCCCTGTGTATTGTTCACAATAAGTAAAAAAATTAAATAACATTACAGAATGAACCCATTACATAGTCTCAAATCATGACTGTGTAAAATGAGGATCGAACCCTATGAGTGGTCGACCCTTTTGTAAACTATTCAACTCTAATCGATGAGAGTTTAAGTGGCCATGAAAAAATTGACAGAGGCAAACTAATTGAAATCCAAAGGATATAGGAAGTGTATTGTTTTGGACAATTAATGACCTACTAATTTTGCTATCCATGATGTAATTTACAAATTATGAACATAGGGTCAATGATGCTATATATATATATATATATATATATATATATATAATACTGAATGAAATTTGCATACACAGGGTTAATTTTTCCCAATATGTATTCATAGTACAAAACAAAGAATGTAATTTAGGAACAGAGGGTTAATTTTTCCTGATATATCTTGTCGTATGAAGCACAAAAGGTAACTTATGAACATAGGGTTAACTATTGCCATGTATACGGAGTGAAATTTACGAAAATCCCCATAGAAGAGTTATTTTTCCACATAAATACACAGAACACATCTCCTAATTCCATAGAGGATCAACCTCGTAGGTGTATATTTGCATAGAGTATAAAATACGAGTCCCATAGAGTGGTAATGTAAACACATAGAGCATAAATCTACAAGGGATTAAAATTATATATGTATAGTTACGTAGAGTATCAATTACAAAGTCCACAGAGTGATAACATAATTACACAAAACATATTTTTTGAATTACACAGTGTTAACATTTTTACATAGAGTATAAATTATGGGACATCCCACAGAGTAGTTTGAGGATTTTCCCACAAAAAATAAACGTATATTTGTATGTGTAAATGGTAAGGGTTAACAATGTGATGACAATGGATACGATAAACGTGAAAGGAACACCAAATATTTAACCATTAAAAAAAAATTCGGGCCACAGTGGAACCCCGGGAGAAAACACATATAGGGGCATGATGGTAATGATTTGTAAACCCTCAATTAAAGAAAGAAACAGGGAGTGTTCATGAAACCTATATGTTTTCTACATCGCACCAAACAAAGACTCATTCACGAGATACAAAGCGCTGAATCAATAATGTCTTTTACTCACTGTGCATAGAGAAGAACCAGAGGGGTGTTTGACTCCTTCTATTGTTTACCAAGGTCAATGTTTCCCAAGTCGTCAGCCATACACAGAGTAGGGATGAATTTTAAAGCGAAGAGGCCGATTCACATACAACGCATAGGTATTTTTGTGAATACAGAACCAAAGGGGAAGTCAATGAACATTGGTAACCTCAAAGGCCTCACAAAGAGGAGTAATGGTGGTTGAGTACACCTGGTACCACTGCCATGGGAAGCCTTAGATATGGAGAGCCCGCATTGGGCACTACTGCATAAGTTTCAATCTTGGAAGGTACAATACAGGCCTCCCATTATTGAATTAAGCCAAGGGTAAATCCCTGAATGATTTGACATCCACCATTAAAATGGGTTTGAACCTATTCAATGTTAGGCCATGTCACTAGTGGGTTAGGGTTTAGCGTTGTTTGGTATAGGTTGTGTTTTTGGCGCAAGAGAACAACCATAAGTGCTATGGTGTATGTTTGATACGATAGATCAAAATCTTCATTGGTATGGAAACTATATAACAATCCCTATGTAACTATATTACATGTTTTGCATAGAAACTCTTCGACGCACTATGACAATAAATACATTGTAGTGGATTGTTATGATAATGATATTAAACTCTACT
>SNQJ01S0023920.1:91311-102188 GCA_010110895.2 Picea sitchensis
TATATATATATATTGATAGGAATAGCATTTGTGTTATGGTATTCATACTATAGTCGATACAGTAACCAATGTATATCATATTGGATAGTGCAATGTTATGGACATACTATATGTTAGTCTATTGTCCATAGTTGATTACGCACTGTAATCTTTTGGATAGCACGACTTAACATAGACATGATAGTTATTCTAAGGCCTATGACAGCCCTCGTCACAATCGTCTTAATTACAAATAAGTACATGATTCTAATCCAAAAATAATGATAAATTTAATCTGCATATAATAAAGGAATAAAGTTATAATTTGATCAAATATTGAAGAGTCAAGGAGTTGTAATGTCCCCTAACAAAAAAAAAAATATTTGGGAAATTTGGGGTACATTACAATGCTTCTCTGTCTATACAATATGTTTCTCTGTGGATTACCTCTCTATCTGTGTAGAACGTATGCTCTCTGATTATATTTCTATGAAATTATATTTCTCTAAGGATTACCTCTCTGTCTGTGTAGAACACATGCTTCTCTTATTCTTTGTCTATGCAATATAATCCTCTAAGAAAGGTCTCTTTATGTATGCAGAGCGCGTGTTCATTTAATCTCCATCAATACAATACTTTTCTCTATGGAATGTCGTGTGTTCATTGTTCTCTATCTATGCCATATGTTTATGGAATTTCTCTCTATGTAAGGAAGATTATAATCGACAGTGTTAATCCTTTTTACTGTGTAACCTAAGTCAGGTTGTGGCTAGGTAATAATTATTATGACCTTAGCTTCAGTAGTTCTCTTTAGATCTTCACACATTTAATAGTTTTGTTACAGGTTTTCTCATTTACTCTGTTGAAGGTTATATGTAACATCCCCAACCGCCAACCCCTGTCAGGTAACGCTACAAAAACACAATTAAATTTTCCTTTACTTCTTTGACAACATTTATGTGACATTCTCGACCTTAAACAACAGGCCAGTCCATGCCACCGAGTAACTTTGCAGAAATAATCACATATAAAACTTAACCGAAAGATATAGATAACATATGGTATTCACACTTATAAATATATATATATCTAATGTCATTACACAGACATCAATACTCTACTCATACGCATGGTCACGTGGAAGAAACATTTAACACATACATGAAACATATATATATACAAGCATTACTCATTAATTATAATGCAAATACAAATACACAACATACAACGAACACAAAATTGGTACTTATCTTTTAATAGATGACCACTAACTGTGTGAAAACCTTCCACGAACCTCCCATCCTGAGGCCACATTGCTCATCATGATCAATAGTGGATCACCCCCGAGATGGGACTAAACTTCATCAGGCAAGGAAATTATAGGCTTAGCAAGGACAACAAGGAAGTTGCATAGAGAAATAGAAAGGATCTTTTATCCCAAGAGCCACTTACGCCCACAACCCACAGACCCTGATTCCCCACAAACCTACTCCACCCCAGGAGGGTACACCTTCACTAATACAAGTCCATAGGCTACTACACCTCCCTTACCTTGGGCTTCAACAACAGGCTGGACCAAAAGTATCAGAGTACTGTAGTTGCTATGGGACTCCCTTCCAGGAGAACTCACTTCCCAACAAACTCTCTCACCTGGGAGAGTTTCTCATAGGTCTGACAACTTGTTTCTTCAATTCATCTCCTAAGAAACAAAGCAATAGAATTCAGCTACAAATGGGTGATGGCATCAACAGAAAATGGGTATGGACTTCGAAAATGGAAACAACCAAACGCTAAGACACAACACGACTCAGGTGAATAAAAATGCATCGGGCTTCGCAGGAGACACACGAGATAACTCAAGTAAGAATTCAGGATTCCAAAGGTGTGTACTAGATACATAGGCAATGATGATGGATAACTGGTCCAATGCGTGATTCCCCGGTCAATCGGAAAGGTGACATACTTCTAGAGAATCGTAAGGGTCGTGAGTAAACTCACAATTGGTCTAGATGCAAGGATGGAAACAAAACCTAAATGGGAAGCGAACCCACAATGAGTGGTATTTCCCAGTTATAAACTACATGTGCCTAGGTTGACACATGTCTTCTTGAAACCACATGAGTTCCACTTAGCACTCATTCCCCTCTTTCCTAGGAACTTAGGACAACATGGCTTATGTCAACCATAGCCTTTGGGAAATAATCATAAAATATTATTCCCCTAGAGGTAATCCCTCTAGCTTAGCCCCTAGTGATAGACACTTATCCCCCTCCCATGCACTGCCTAGTGGAGTTTAGTGCCCCATAAATATTCTTCGTGGTCAGTCTACACGCAACAATGTAATTTTAATAATGATGCGAGTAGTTACATATACAAAATTAGGCTCATTGACCTTAGCATTTGGCTGACCAACCTAATAAACACATAAGTCTCTCAACTTATAACCACTTGGCTCACTACCCTATAAAAATAATTACAATTCAGCAGGGGCTCAACCTTGGGGCATTACAATCCCCTCCCCTTACTTTTGCAATGTCCTCAGTGCAATTTATTTACACAACAACAACAATATTTCCAAAATCTTAAAAAAAATGGAGGTACTCTGCCAGCATAGCATATTCATGCTCCCATGTTGCATCCTCAGGAACGTACCAGGTTTACTGGACTTTTACAAGCCCTATGGCTCGATTCCATAGCTTCTTTCTTTTCCGGTTCAGTATACTCATTGGATGCACTTGCAAGACTCATCTTGCTCCACCTGAATCACATTCAAATCAATAACATGATTAGCATCAGGTATATATTTCTTAAGCAATGAAACATGAAACACATTATGTACACTCATGGATGCAAGAAATGCAAGCATATATGCAACTAGTCCAATCCTTTCAAGGATTTCAAATGGCCCACAATATATGGCTGCCAACTTGGAACATTTTCCCATGTTCAGGGAACTTATGTTTGATTTCACCTTCAGGAAAACATAGTAACCCACTTTAAAATCCATGTGGGTTCTTCCTTTGTCTGCATATCATTTCTATTGGCCTTGGGCAACCTTCAAATTCTGCTTAATCTTCAACATTTTCTCTTCCATTTCCTTGAGCAACTCTGGACCAATTATTTCTCTATCAGCTCGGTTTTCCCATCTTATTGGTGTGTTGCAGTTTTTTCCCTAAAGTGCTTTGAACGGGCTCATCTTCAGTGATGCTTGATACCTATTGATGTAGGAAAATTCTATCAAGTGTAGATAATCTTCCCATTTATATGGTTTGTCCATCACATACATCCTTAACATGTCCTCTATCACTTGGTTCACCCTTTCTGTTTTCCCATCAGACTTAGGATGATAGGTTGTGTTGAAGTTCAGATTCGTTATGAACCCTTTGAATAACCCTTTCCAGAACTTTGAGGTGAATTTTGGGTCTCTTTTAGACACAATTGTCTTGGGAATATCATGCAATTGTGATACTTCCCTCATATACATATCAATGAAATTAGCTTCCTTATGAGTATTTTTCAATGGAATAAAATGGGCAAATTTCATAAGCTTATCCACCACCACCATGATGGAATCATGCTGCTTGTCGGTTCTGGGAAATCATGTGATGCAATCCATTGTCACCACTTCCCACTTCCACTCAGGAATGGGAAATGGCTGTAGCAACCCAGCTGGGTGCCTATGCTCATCCTTGACCCTTTGACATTCTAAGCATTGATCTATTTACCCCACAATTTCCTTCCTCATGCCTAGCCAAAAGTAATGGCTCTTGACTGTCACCATTGTTTTTTGATATCCAGGGTGCCCAACATATGGTACATTATGCATTTCTTTCAAGATTATAATTCTCAATTCCTAGGAATTAGGTACATAAATTTTGTTTTTGTACAAGAGTGTTCCATCAGCTTCCAATTTATAATCTTCCACTTTCTGTAGCATCTTACCTTTTTGTAGCTTTTCCGCCAATTCCATGTACTGCAAATCTGCATTTGCAGCTTCCAAAATTATGCCTTTAATATCAGTTTGATACATGCTAATGGTTGTAGCATGTAGTTCATGCACACTTCTATTGAGTGAATCAACCACTTTGTTCTCCTTTCCTTTGATATGCTTGATATCAAAGTTGTACTCACAAACAAATTCCAACCATCTACTATGCCTAGAATTCAAGGTTTCTTGATCAAACAAATACTTCATACCGTTATGGTCTTTCCTCAGTTCAAACCTCCTTCCCATGAGGTAGTGCCTCCGTTTCTTCAGGGCATGCACTATGGCTTCCAACTCCAAATCATGACTTGCATAGTTCTTTTCAGGATCCTTCAACTTTCTGGATTCATAACATACCACAAAACCATTATGACTGATGACTCCTCCAAGTCCTTCTTTGCATGCTTCTATACAAACTACAAAATCTTCATCCAGATCTGCAATCCTTAGGATTGGAGCACTGGTTAATAGTTGCTTCAATTGTTGGAAGATTCTCTCACATTCTTCTGTCCATTGAAATTTCTTCTCCTTCCTTTGCAAGGAAGTGATGGGGTGAGGTTTCCTTGAGAACCCCACAATGAACCTTATATAATAGCAGCTAGACCCATAAAGGATCTGAATTTTGTCTCATTCTTCGGCGCTGACCATTATTTGATGGATTCTATATTCTCAGGATCCACTGCTATCCCATCCTTTGAAATGATATGTCCCAAATAATGGATCTTCTTTTGATGAAATGAGCACTTGCTCAATTTGGCATACAATTGGTTCTCTCTTAGCAGCTACAACAACATCCTTAGATGATGTTCATGCTCTTCCTCCGAATTGGAATATACAAGGATGTAATCTAGAAAGACAATGACAAACTTGTCCAAATATTCNACACCATTCATTAAGAACATGAAAACAACTGGTGCATTTGACCACCCAAATGGCACCACTGTGAACTCATAATGACCATACCTTGTTTTGAAGGAGGTATTGTTGATGTCTTCCTCTTTAATCCTTAACTGATGGTATCCTAACTTGAGATCTATCTTCAAAAATATCTTTGTATCTTTTAATTGATCAAAGAGATCATCAATCCTTGGTAAAGGATACTTGTTTTTTATAGTCACTTTGTTCAACTTTCTGAAATCGTTGCGCAGTCGCATTGTTCCATATTTCTTCTTTACTAACAAAACTGGGGCACCCCAAGGTGATACACTTGGGCGGATATACCCCTTTTTCAAAGGCTCTTCAAGTTTCATTTGTAGTTCCTTCAACTCTGATGTACTCATTCTGTAGGGAGTCTTTGACATTGGGATTGCTCCATGCATCGAATTTATAGAGAAATCAATATCTCTTTTTGGAGGTAGTCCTGGTACCTCCTTGAACACATATTCAAAATCTGCTAGGACTGGATAGTCCTCTAGAATTGGAACCTTATCCTTAGATGCTTCCTCTATATGAGATGCAAATAATTGATAGCCTTTTATGTAGCATTTCTTCAGTTGCATTGCTGAAATTTATCTAATAGCAAATGCCCTGGGAATTCCTTGGACTACTCTCTGATTTCCTTCCGCATCCAAGAAAGTGAATGCCTTTCTATGGCAGTCTAAAATGGCATGGTGTTGGCCCAATCATTCCATACCAATTAGGAAACCATATGAACCTAAAGGAAATGTATTCAGATCTTCCTTAGTACTCAGTCCATTCATGCCCATTGGACATGATTTAACCAACTCAAGAACTTTCCTCTTGGATCCTATAGCCAACTGTACCAACCAAGATTTCTCATGCTTGCTTCTCGGCAAGAATAATCTTTCCACAAATTTAGGATCTATGTATCTATGACTATCTCCTAAGTCTATTAAAATAGTAAAGGCATGGTTATTGATCATACCGTCAACTTCAATCATGTGTGATTGAAACTCAACTTGCTTATTGTCCAAGGTTGCATAGATCCTTGGTAATCTTATTCCCATGTCCTCCACTGTTATTTGTTTTTGAACATTGTGAACATCTCTCACTTTGTCCTTAATGTGAGGACAAACTCTATACCAATGATCTCCTTTGTATCCCCAACATTCCATAGGTGTCGGCCTTGGTCTTTTCCCACCTACTTCAACCATCCTAGGCTCTCTCAAAACTGGATGTCCTTGAGGGCTATTCCTAAAAAATTGTAGTTTGTTTCCCTTCTGCCTCTACTCCCTTTTAAAATTCTTCTTGTCTTCCCAAGATTTTGGAAAGTAGGATTTTATGTTTGCTGATCATGTAATCATTTTTATCTCCTTATAGTTTCTTCCATAGTTTTCGGGTCATCACACTGGATCTTGTCACTAATGGAAGATGGAATCCCACTCAGATACCTTTGAATATTAATTGTCTCATCCTTGATGAAGGGGACCTATTTTAACAACTCCAAGAATCTTATTTCATACTCATCAATGGACATACTTCCTAGCTTGAGTTCAAATAACTCTTTCATTTTCTTGTCATAATACCTCTTAGTTAAGTACTTGTTTTCAAAATGTATCTTGAATTCCCTCCATGTAAATTTATTCTCTCTGATGTATTGTACTTGCAAAAGCTGATCCCACCATATGGATGCCTTTCCTATAAGTTGGTAAATATAAATCCTTCCCTCTGCATGAGAAGAATAGTTCTGTAGTTGGAAATATTTCCTCATTCCCAACAACCATGTCTCAGGATCTTCATCTTTCTTGTGTTCTTCGTCAAAAGTAGGAGGCTTTATTTTATTCATTTCACCCTTCAGTTCATACACTTCCAATTTCCTATGATTTCTAGTAGGAGATGGACTTGAACTATTCTGTTCTCTCTTATTGGAATGTTTCGAGGAGTGGAGGTGATTCCTACTAACGCTTCTTGATCTTCCTTTCTTCTCAGGGGTTTGGAGACTCCCTATTTTGCTTGAGACACTCTCCTTATCCAACTTCTTTTCGATTCTTTCCAGTCTCTACATCAACTTTATGTTGAATTCTCCCTGTTGATACCTGGATTTTATGAGATTTTTTTTTATCTGCTCGGTGAGTCTGGACATCTTTCTGCAACTTTTCAAATATTTTAATCATATTTCCCTCCTTAGCTATCTCTTCTCCATGCCCATTTGAGTTCTATCCTTCAGCTCTCAAATTGACATCCATTCGTTTACCTTCATTCTCTGAACTGAAAGCATTTTGTGCCTCCTCCATTTCGATGCACCATGGAACAATTCGGTTTTTTTATGACAATCGTTAACTCTGCAAACACAATCTGCAATCAACCGAAATTTTTCAGGCCATCAGTCCTTAACAAATTCCATAGTATTCATAAACCAATCTGATTCAAAGAAAACTTTCAGATTTCATTATGAGGTTCTCGATCAATCAAGAATCCCCATGGATATTTTATTTCTGAGCTCTGCTCTGTTCTGCAATAATTTTCTGGCACTACCCCCTTTCTGTTAGCCCCCAACCCATGCGACCACGGGATGTGGCCAATCCCTAGGTCGATAGGTGCTTATTCAGGACTTCTAGCCTCCATATTCAGAAGTTTTCAAGGCACATCACAACAAATCTCTCGGAGTTATGGATTGACGAACTCACGAAGTAGGGTGGAACAATAGTCCATGACTACCCAATATCCCACGGCTAGCACTCACTATGGAACCTCAGGCATCGAGATTTGAGACTTCAAAGCTTTGGAGCTTCGGGACTTCGGAGGATTTCACATCCATACACCCCCAACACCCATAACCGTTAATCTCCGAACACTTCCATGTCACCTTTTGTGATGTTATTACGTCTTGTCACCTCGGCGTTATGAAACTTTTGAAAGTTCTTCCTTTTGTTATGTTATCAATCATTCTTTCGGAGTGTCAAGTCTCCAGACTTCACAACTGGTGCCATGCATCCACTGGGACCCACGGTTTCCATACTTGAACTAAGATACTGAATAGTCACATCACTTAACACCTTTCAAATTGAGGAGGCATGCATCCGTAGTTTCGAGTAACCCGCCTTTCGTCCCACAATTCTTCTAACAGTGACACATAACCCCCCTGATAAAACTGTGGTTTGGATTGCGGGACCACCCTGGAAAATTAACTCTCGTGCAATTTGGGTCCACGTAATGCCTCTTGGTCGTCGATCTTGATGTACCATGATCAACGATAGTGTGGGCTCGTCGACCTTTAACTATGTTATGCAACCTCAGGGCCCACATAGTACAATTGTCAACATTCCATGTGGGGACGTGTTGCAGGTATAGGAGATGTCCACGTCACTTCAAGATGACATCATTATGACTCACTAATTCGGCTCTTCAGGGCTTCATAAGTTCAATATTCAGGAGTTCTCTCCCTATCACACACTCATTCTCTCGAACATCGAAATCCCAAAAAACCAATCTCCTAACACGCGTCCCTCTTGACAAACAGTCCGTATTAACTTCAGAATATGGAGCTTTGGTGGATTTATCCCTTCACCATTGCGTTTGACCTTTTTAACTTGGATTTATCCAACTGTCAATTTATTCTCCCCAGATCTATGGTGTAGATCCACTTCGAGGACTTCAGACTTCGGGCCTTCAACCTCTTCCACTCTACAACCCATAACTTCGCCGAAGCTACGAAGTCCAAAGGGCTTGGAGGTTAACTATCTTTGTAACATGGCCAAGGTAACCTTTTGGCACAATTTCTCTCTAAAACCATGGTTCTAATGACCTCTTATCTGGCCCATCCAGGCTCAATTCTTGAACCTTCACTCTGATACCAATTTGTAACGTCTGAAGCCATCGACCCCTGCCGAGTGACGCTACCAAAACAACCTTAAATTTTCCTTTAATTCTCTGATAACATTTCTGTGACATTCATGGCCTTAAACAACAAGACAAGCAATGCCACTGAGTAACTTTGTGGAAATAATCACATATAAAACTTAACCGGAAGATAGAGATAACATCTGGTATTCACAATTATAAATATATATCTATCTGATGCAATTAAATAGATCTCAATACTCTACTCATACACATGTTCATGTGGAAGCAACANACATGCATTAATCATAATTATAATACAAATACAAATACGCAGAATACAACGAACACAAAATTGGTAGTTATCTTTTAATATATGACCACTAACTACGTGAAAAAATTCCATGAACCTCCCAACCTTAGACCATGCTACTCATCATGTGTAGTAGTGGGTCACCCCTGAGCTGGGACTAAACTCCATCGGGAAAGGGAATTCTATGTTTGGCAAGGAAAACAAGGAAGTTGCACAGAACAACATGAAGGATATTTTATCCCAGGAACTACTTATGCACACAACCCACAAACCCTTATTCCCCACATGCCTTCTCCACCCCAGGAGCTTACACCTTCACTAATACAAGTCCATTGGCTACTACACCTCCCTTACCTTGGGCTTCAACAACAGGCTAGACCAGAAGTATCAAAGCACTATAGTTTCTATGAGACTCCCTTCCAGGAGAACTCACTTCTCAACAAACTCTTTCACCTGGGAGAGTTTCTCACATGCCTGACAACCTATTTCTTCAATTCAGCTCCTAAGAAACAAAGCAACAACATTCAGCTACATGTGGGTGACGACAACAACATAAAATGGGTATGGACACTGAATATGGAAACAACCAAATGCTAAGACACAACACGGCTCAGGAGAACACAAATGCGTCGAGCTTCACATGAGACACATGGGATAACTCAAGTACGACTGCAATATTCCAAAGGTACGTACTAGATAGAGAGGCAATGATGATGGAGAACTGGTTTAATGCGTGAATCCCTAGTCAATCGGGAAGGTGACAGACTTCTAGAGAATCGTAAGGGTCGTGAGGAAACTCGAAACTGGTCTAGACAAAAGGATGGAAACAACTCCCTAATGGGAAGTGAACCGCCAATGAGATGGATTTCCTAGATATAAACTGCATGCACTAAGGTTGACACATGTCTTCCTAAAACCACACGATTTCCACTTAGCACTCGTTACCCTTTTTCCAAGGAACTTAGGACAACATGACTTATGTCAACCGTATCCTTTGGGAAATAACAATAAATATTATTCCCTTAGAGGTAATCCCTCTAGCTTAGCCCCTAGGCCTAGATAGTTACCCCCTCCCATACCCTACCTAGTGGAGTTTAGTCCCCCATAACTCTTCTTCATGGTTGGTCTACACACAACAGTGTAATTTTATTAATGATGCGAGTATTTACATATACAAAATTAGGCTCATTGGCCTTAGCATCTGGCTCACCAACCTAATAAACACATAAGTATTTGAGCTTATAACCACTCGGCTCACCAGCCTATAAACATAATTACAATTCAGCAAGGGCTCGGCCTTGGGGTATTACATTATATATTTGCACACAGTGATGTTTAGGGAAAAGCCCTTAATCATAAAAAGAGGTATTGTGCCTCCTTATTAAAAGCTTTACTGGTTAAAATAATTATTTCCCGAGGGATATTGTTCCTTATCTCCATTATACACCATGATCCATGCTCTTGAATATTAGCTTGACAAAATATGATGAAAACCATACACGGTTCTTGAGAATCTCTTGTGCCTTCGACAACTCTCTTCGAGTCCTACATGATATTATTGTTTGTTTAAAACCAAAATTAATTTCATATTTTTTTAAACAATGATTCGGTTCTTAATGAATCCTTCACATACCCAGATTTCCTTCCAAGTGTCACTGTGGTAATTTCCGATTCAAGGCTTCTTTGATCATATAATTTTTATAAATGTCCAAATTGTCAATAGTAATTCTCTGTGCAGTTTTTATACATGCGATTCTCATTTGTTGTAATTATTACTCCTGTCTATGCATAATGTAGCTTTGTTTAAAATTACCCTTGTCTATGTATAATGTAATTGTGATTAAAGTAAATTTCTCCCAC
>SNQJ01S0023920.1:119887-149027 GCA_010110895.2 Picea sitchensis
AACATATTATATTGGAACTGTTATTCTTTTGCTCGTCATAACAACAACAAATATGCAGTAATTTTGCTCGTTCTTATATATGTATGTATTCATATATATATATATAAACTACAATGTTAATAACATGGTACTACAACGATTTACATAGGGGAAACCCATATCATTTAGTATGCCTAGACAATTCTTTCAACTGGATTTTTTTGTAAATGAAATAACAAAGATATGGAAACAACTGTATAAATACTAAAACATCGTCAGCATAGTACCAAATTTAAACACAAAACTGAAAATACATATCTGAAAAAGATGATGCTGGGAAACAAATGGAACAACAATGTTCCACCCAACTGTAGAACAAATGGAACATAACCATGTCCCACATATGTTGTATATATTATTGTGCCTAGGTCTTTCATTTCTTTCCCTCCTTGGGGAAATTCATAGCTTTACAAATCCCTGATTTTTAGGGGCTGCTAGTGGTCAAATTCAACTTATGCCACTTGTAAATATCATCCCTGAGGTAACTCAAACATGTTCCCCACTCATGGAGTCATGGTCATCTATTTTTAACCTAAATGTTCCATTTGTATTTTAACATTAAATTTATTAAAAGTTTGTATCATACACATGTCCAATAAAGGAGGAAAGTTGGGCAAGTCAAATATTTTCCCAACAATCATCAAATAATTAATTACATAATCCAAAATTCCAAATTCGGATTTGGCATAAATGGCAAATAATTTCCAAATCCAAATTTTCCAAAAATGAAAATTTATTTCAAAATTCACTTAGAATTTAAATTTCTAAAATTTGAGGATGTTATATATGTCTCATCCCTAACTCAACCAGCTCATGGTGTGTGGTTAGGGTTGTCATTTTGTCATCTACTTCAATCTCTTGATGACCTCACTTAAGATCAGGTTTGTTTGGATACCACTATAAAAAATGAAATATAATGGAGTCCCCTTCACCCATATTTTTAATGGAATATGTGGTCCCTGTCCTTAGACTCCTTAGAATCATATGGTTGGATATTTGCAATTAAAATGGTAGCATTGGGTCCTACGTCAACGATATTATTTCCCTTATCCTAATTTGAATTAGAGTATGATCCAAATTCCGTTTCCTTTTCTTTCATCTTGGCCAACAATGATTGTATAGAGAAACATCCATCAGTGTTATCCTAGGGGTTTTGTGGAAATCACACCAATTTCCAATGTCCTTCTTTGAATTCTCAGTACCCTTCTTTGTCTTTGATTTGGACTGGTTTTATTGAGGTTGGATCTCTTTGGTATGCCATTTATTCTATGAGGTAGGGAAACCTTTACATGCTTATATTAACATGGATTTTCATACCCAAACTCCCTCTTATTCCTCTACCTAATTTTTTTCTCTCTTTTGAAAACATATTGATAAGTGGCTACTAGTGAGGAGATGTCCTAGTAATCCATCTTTATTTCTATGTATGTGTGTATGCCATTGTGTTAATTTAAAACTAGATGCCTCTTGAAGTCCCTAATACCCATATTTGAGAGCAAGGTATGAAATATATTGTTGTACTCTAGCACCATCTAGTCTCTCTCCTGATGTAAAGTTGTCCATCTCATGTATTGGTCATCATAGTTTGCAATAGTGTAGAAGTTATCCTTGAGGGAATCAAAAAATGCCACCCACATGGGTTTTTTCCTAAATGTTGTAGATTCATATCTGTTATGTCTCTCCTAGGAACTTTCTCACCAATATTTCACACGGGGAAGGGATTTAAGGAGAATGAAGGTGATATTTTCAATGTCGGATAAATGATGAACAAATTAATAAACCTCTAACAGATTTAACCATTTCTCCAAATAATCTCTATCTATATGGCCTTCAAATAATGTAATATCAAAGTTAACATGTACCTTGAATGGTGTTGCAGATTCAAAATGGCTACTTGTTGAAGGTGCCTTGATTGTAATTAGTATTCGTTGAGGGATCTATGCAAAATTTTCCATCATCTCATTCCTCTATCGCACAACAGATTCCATGTGAAACAACTTGAAAGGATCTCTTTCTTGATCATCTCTATTTTCTTTGGCCATGGGAGGTCACTTATTCCAATGCGAGCAATCTTCCCCAAGTGAAATTTCATCAAGACCCAACTCTATATACATTGACCTTGTCGAGGACATGAATTGAGAAACAACAAAGAGAAGATGGCTTTGACACCATTGATTTGGATTGCATAGAAAAAAAAATGAAAGAAAGGAATATTAATGGAAACACACACACATGAGTATTGAAGAGAGCATAGTAATACAGTAAAACCTAATTCTATTGATTAATGAAATAGGAAAAGACTATAAAATGAAAAACAATACAAACTAGCTAGAATGGTGGTAGCTTATCTCTAAGAAGACATTACAAGAGGCCAAAATGGCCTTTTAACATAAAATACTAAAACCGAAGAGGAAAAAACCTAAATATACAAAGCCCTAGCTATAGGAGAGGAAGTGCCAAAACTATTGTGGGCTCTGAGTTGGCTATTTGATACATCAACTTCCAAGGGGCACAACATTTTCATAAAATCCTCATTTTGGGTGCAAAATAGCTCATTGGAAAGATATAATTGAGAAGTACAATTATTGGAAGGTATGAGGAGGCCATTGAAACTCGAATCCCTCAAATATCCCCAAAAAATCATTTAAGGCTTCAAAACAACCCCAAAATTTTAGTACCTAAAACAATGTAGGTAAAAAAAGATACCAAGAGGTGGGTGGCCAACAATGTCAACCTGGAATAACTTATTCCTTAACATTGAGCTCTACACTAAAAATTTATGTTTTACATCATTTAAAACATATAAATCATGAGCTTCAAGACATTCAATGGGATAAAACTAAGTCATTGCATCCACTTCCCCTTGGAATAACATTTTCCTCATTATTCTTCTTCTCCTTTGAGCAATATTCCATGAGTTAACTTTTCAACTGCACCTACAATGTCATTTAAAATAATTGTTATTCCATTCATAGAAACTTCAAATTTATAAATGAAGAATATATATTCATAACATCATATCAAATATACAAATCAACTCAATACTGATATGTATGAAAGTTTATCTTCTCCTAATGGTAACCATAGACAATACTCAACTCATAATTTTCTTTGACACACCCAAGAGATATAATATATTCATGATCCCAACTATCATATAAAATGAATCTCTCATAATAGATTTATTCAAGTTTCCTCTTCCTTGTAGTCACTCATCCTCCATTCTCAAGCATCTTATTCTCTACTAAATAGTCCCTAGAGCGATCTATCATTTTCCAAGGATTTATTTCACAATAAGAGTGCAAAATTATAAATTTTTACTCTTGACATCTTACTAGGCTGCTATAATAAGCATAGATTAAACTAGTTAGGGCATGTCAGAGGGGTTCTCATGTCATCACAATAGAAATCTTCTTTTGATTTTAAAATTACAATAACCATCATCTTTCCTTACTAGACAAAGATATCATCTCAATACAATACCCAATATAATTCTACATGTAATTCTATCCTTTATAACAAATATTAAATCAATAAAACATATTGTAAGTAATCATGTATATTTCTTTCATTGCAATATGCAAAATAACATGCACAATTATTTTAGAATTATAAAACATTGATAATTTAATCACTTCAACTATCGGTATATTAAATGAATTGCAATATCAATCACTATATTAACTTCAAAATAGCATGCACAATTATTTTAGAATTATAAAACATTGATAATTTAATCAGTTCAACTATCGATATATTAAATGAATTGCAATATCAATCACTATATTAACTTCCATGCATTGGTTCAAGTATACCATAATTCCAAGTCATATGTTTATTGTAAACCGGCCATGTGCATAGAGAAAATTCTACGCTTACTCCATAGGTCCATCAAAATACCTTTAAGGAAGAAATAGAGATAAAAGTATTGCTTCTACATTCACTAGTTCAAGTAGGAATTATACTAATAATAACTAAAATGATGTGTTAGAATGTCCCTGTTTGTTTGCTGGAAAGTGTCTCCCCACTCATTTCCTTTTGGGGGACTAAGTTAAGTGTGCTTGTGGGCATTGAAAGAATTATATGTATTATTAGTACAATGTGACCAAACAAGCATGAATGTATGCAAACAATTTCTAAAATTATTTTCATATATCAAGATTCATTCCTTTGGCATACTCTTTGGGTATCATTATCATATGTGAATCAATCCTATTTAACCATTGAAACATGGTATTAAGTATAAGTTGAGGAATTAGTGTGCATATTACTTCAATAGGTATATAATATTAGCACAAACAAATGCATACTTACATAGCTATTTTCACATAACTAGTTTTCATTTTAATATATAAAAAAAAAAAAAACATGATGTGTTTTCTTGCAAGCATCTAAACATGAAGCTCCAAAACTAGTTCCTCGCTAAACCCATAATTCATAGTGATTCACCTACAAGCATGCTTTCTAAAGTAGAATTTCTTACTACTTCCTCTTGGAACCCAAAACCTGCAAATTGATGATGATTTGGACCAGTTAAAAATAAAATTCACAATCAAGCCATAATTATACCCTTAGGAAAGTTGTTGATACTGAGAATAACCTACAATTCTAACATGATTTAAGCATCATTTCCCCACTCACAAGTCATTCTTTTTCGACATTAAATCACAAATCATTCCTCTTGTGATCATGATGTTTCGAGATGATCTAAATATTCCAAGCTCAAGCTCATACTCTTTTAGTTTAGTTCCTATTCAATCTTAATGAACCCATATTCATGGAAGGTAAGTCAATATTAAACTACTAGATGAAATAAACAAACAACATTGAATCCATAAAGCTAGTTATTTGAATATTTCTTCAATGGATGCCCATACATCATTCAAAGGTTCATGCCCCTGTCCAAGAAATTCATCACGATCACAACTTGACACTGACAAAAACATCTTCCCATTTAGATACCCAATTTTTTTTTTTGAAAACGACTTACTTAATGTGATCTTATCAATTTTTAAATCACCAAAATATTACAACTATGAGACTTAAATCAATAAGGTTATGTTTGTGATTAGTTTTACATTACACTCTATCCTTTATTTCTAACCATAAAGACATCAAAGAGGAAAATGTGCTAAGTTATTTTCTTTTCTAATTTAAAATGTGGTAATTTGTTTTTCTTTTCTCACCTCACCTGCATATCAAGTTCCAACTCATATATATTATTCAAACGTTAGACCATATTTATGCATACATTATGTAAATGGATCAATAATATTTGAATTAAGTAATAAATGAAGGAACAATCCACCAAGAATTTTCCATAAATGAGCCAACTTGTAGAAAGAACGAGATGGAACAACAATTAATTGACACCAAGAATATAATACTTGTATTAATGGATTAGTCATTTGGTGATGAATAATACATTTTATTGGATATATAACTTGCATGTCATATGAGTAAAAATGATCACGTGGATTGCATTGAAATGTTATAACCTAACGCCTTTGATCTTGATTATGAAATGAGTTTTAGATTGACAGCCATCAAGGATCCTTTTGTTGGGAAGCGGAAGAAAAAAAAATCATCAACAAGAAAGATTAAACATGAATAAAACCAAGAATATCAATCACACAATTGACAAAGTGATTTATGTGGAAACCCAATGCTGGAAAAAACCACAGGCAATGATATTCAATATTCTTATTATTCAAGGGAGAATTACCCTAGCAAATATTAGGCATACAATCATCCTCTTCTCACACACACTCTGCTCTCTACACACCTTTCATTCCACATCGCAATGTCACCTCTATGGGTATGCTCATATATATAACATGTATCACTCAGTTACACAAATTGATCATGAATAGAACACATACTTACACGAACAATTCATAAATAGATTACACATTTTACAATGAGTGCATGGATGCACATTCATGATTTAGCTGAAATGCACGTGCATGTGAGCGCATGAGGAAATTCATTGGCATGTTTCCAATTATATCCACCTTGACAAAAATTTACTTGATATATCATTCCCTTAATTAATTCATCACCTTTTTCTGCAAGCCAAGAGAAGCCAAACACCATGGTAGCTTCTCTAACAAAATTGGTTTCGTGAACATGTCTGCAGAATTCACTTTTGTATGGAAGTTTTCCAGAGCCACTCCACCTTCATCAACAACCTATCTTACAAAATGGTACGTAACATAAATATGTTTCATCTTACTATGATAGGATGGATTTATATACAAATGAATAACACTTTTACTATTGCAAAATACTTTCACCTTGTCTTGCATCCTCCCAAACTCCCCCAACAAATGTTGTAACCAAATTTCCTCCTTGCATGCATGTGAAGCAAGCATATACTCTACCTCAAAAGTAGATAAAGAGACTACTTTTTGAAGCTTTGGAATCCAACTAATAGGTCCTCCTGCATGAGTAAAGACATATCCTGAATTCGATCTCCTTTTTTCCAAGTCACCTGCAACATATGAATCTACAGAACTGCAAACCGAATCACTAGAATCATCATAGGTGATAGAATAGCTACTTCAACCTCTGAGATATCCAAGCACCCATTTCAGTTTTCCTAGATTTTCCATGTATCGACTCACAACACCAACTGCATGTGAAATATCTGGTCTAGTACTCACTGTCACATACATCAAACTTCCCACTGCATTAACATATGGTACACAAGACATATAATCCTTTTCTTGGTCAATAATAGGACATAAACCTGAAGAAATATTGAAATAGGAATCAAAAGGAATATGTATGGGTTTCACATCATTCATACTGAATCTCATAAGTATTTTATCCACATACTTCTGTTGTGATAACCACAACTTACCATTTTTCCTGTCTATGTGTATCTCCATGCCCAAGATTTGTTTTCTTTCTCCTAGATCATTCATATCAAACACCATTGCCAACTGAGCCTTTAACCTGTTGATTTCGACCATGATTTTTCTTTCCATAAGAATATCATCAACATATAACACCAAAATAATGAACACTCCATTTTCAAACTTTTTAAAGTAAACACAATGATCATATTCACTTCTTGTAAAATTTAGGCTTATCATAAAGGAATCAAACATCTTGTACCATTTCTTGGGAGACTGTCTCAAACCATACAATGAATTCTTTATTCTGCAAACAAAACTCTTATTACGATCCTAAACAAACCCTTCTGGTTGTTCCATGTATACATATCCTCATATAAATCTCTATGTAGAAATGTTGTTTTAACATCTAGCTGCTCTAACTCAAGATCAAGTAAAGCAACTAGTGCTAACACAACATGAACTAAAACAAGATTCACAACTGGTGAAAATATCTCATGAAAATAAATACCTTCCTTTTGAGAATACTCTTTTTCTACCACTCTTTCTTTCTACCTTTCAACTTTATCATCAACACCCTTTTTCAGTTTGTAGACCCACTTCCAGCTGACAACCTTCCTGTCCTTTGGAAGTTATACTAGGTCCCATGTTTTATTCCTCTCTAAGGCATCCATTTCTTCTTTCATATATTTCTTCCATTGAGCACTTTCAGATACCTTAATTGCTTCCTAAAAAAAACTAGGTTATCCATCAATAGAAACCAAATCCATGGATGAAACATAATCGTCATACCTTGTAGGAGGATTCCTTACCCATGAATATCTGCTTGGATATGGTTGAGGCATATCCTTAGTTTCCTGGATATTTTTTGCATCTTGATCATCTTCTTCTCAAGCTTCTTCATTCTCTTCTCTTCCTTAAGATGGATGAGTTTCTTGTCTCACTTCAATATCTACCAGTTCTAATTTTATGAGTAAGGATTCATCAAATACTACATCTCTACTTATGATGAGTTTGTGGGAAGTAGTATCCCACAATTTGTACCCCTTAACTCCATCACCATAACAAATAAAGACATATTTCTTTGATCTAGGATCTAACTTAGAATGCTTATATTTAGAAATAAGATCATAAGCATCAAAACTAAATATTCTCATATTTGAAAACTCACACGAATGGCCTTTCCATACCTCTTCTGAAATATTACAATTTATTGCAGTTGATGGTGAACAATTTATCAGATAGCATGTTGTAAGAGCTGCTTCTGCCCATAATTCGTATTGCATCTTGGCATTACTGAGCATTCTCCTTGCTCTCTTTAGAAGAGTCATATTCATGCATTCAACAACACCATTCTGCCGAGGAGTATAAAACGTGGTCTTATGTCTTTCGATCCCATCTTTCCTACAATAATTCTCAAATTCCAAAGGTGTGAACTCACCTCCATTATATTTCCTTAAACACTTGATTGACATGTCAGTTCTCTTTTCAACCAAATCTTTGAACTTCTTAAAAGTATTAAATACATCAAATTTTATTTTAAGTAAGTAGACCCAAACATTTGTAGAGTAATCATCTATAAATGTCACAAAATATGATGATCCTCCAAAAGAAACTATAGGGGATGGTCCCCAAACATCTGAATGAATGTAATCAAGGATAGCTTTTATTATATGCCTTCATGTTTTAAACTTATGTCTACATTGTTTTCCAAAAACACAATACTTGCAGAAATTCAAATTCAGAAACTTCAAACTTGGAAGTGACTTACAATCAAACACTACCTTAAGCCTTCTCTGGCCCATATGACTGAAACATTGATGCCATAAACGAACAAAGTCATATCCTCAGACAACAAAGCTCCCACAACAGTGTCCTAATCAATGATATTTGTTATGCTAAACCACATAGTTTTGACCAGATGATCCCAAGACTCAGGAAATGGACAAAGTGGTGTAACCCCCTTGTTCTCATCTTCATACATTACGTCCATACTAGATAATTGACAAATCAGAGTATTGAAAACACTTAATTGATCATAATTTTTCGTATGTTCTTTCATCTGCGAGCTATATAACTGCCTCTTCAAGAAGATTTTGTTCGTCAAGTTCTTTGTCATATAGAGACTCTCCATTTTTCTCCACAAACATGTTGGTGTCTTCTCTTTAGCGATCTTAAACAACACTTCATAAGTCACACACAAACAAATAGTATTGAGCGCTCTTGAATCCAAATCTTCCGAGTCCTCATATGTCATGATTTTTGGTTTATTATTCTTTCTAGCCAATGTCTTTTTCAATCCCTTTTGCAAAAGTAGATACTACATCTTGAGATTCTGTTTCGCAAAGCTATTCCTACCACTAAATTTCTCCACCTCAAACTTACAACTCTGCACTTTTTTCATTAGCAGAAAATTCCAAAACCACTACTTATCCTAAACCAAGCCTTTATATGAAAAAATAACCTTATAGTTTAATCTTGAACCCAAAACTAATAGTTAAAAAGTTTTAAAAATATTTAATAAATATTTTATAGCTTAATAAAACCTTTTACCCAAAACCACAAAATTTCAACTCTTAAACAATAATATTTAATACATATCCTCCATAATAAGACAAGAGTGTTAAGAATGGATTGAATAATAAGAATAAGGTATCCTCCACCTCACCCTTTTATCTTTAAAAAAATCATGACCATGTCTTAATAGTCATGAATAAGACAAGAATTTTATACCGCTCGAAATATTTTAAGCCATGCAATTTCTTTTTTTTTAAAGATCAATGCTCCTATGAGGGTGGAAGGCGAGCGCGACCTTGAGAGATTAGAGCTCCTTGAGTGTGGGTGGGGGAGAGTCGATTTTTCAAAGCTCTGTGGTGCACAAACCGTGTGTGCCGATTTTGGGAAAATCACAACTTCTTAAGTTTGAGAGCATTGTCGCGCCTCTAACACTGCTTAGGGAGTGTCAATGATTTGATACTCACTCAATCATGCCTTCTTGTAATCAAATCAAACTTGCACACAATTAGTCTTGGCTCATCTGCGACACCTACTCAACCGTATCTGATACCACTTGTTTTGGTAGTGGAAGAAAAATAGATCATCAACAAGTAATATTAAACACGCATAAACCCAAGAACAACAATCACACAATTGACAGATTTCCAACACCTTGCACATGGTGATGTAGTGACTTCAAAGTCTTTCCACCTCAAGAAATCCTAGGTCTCATTGTTTGTTGGTGGGTACATTCAGAGATGATTGGCCAAGGTGCTCGTTCATGCTAGGGATAGCAGCTTAGCCAAATATTAGTGTTGTGTTCTCCTATGATCATAGATATCTTAAGAAAATTTCTATCTCTTGGAATTTACCACAGTAAAACTATATAAGTATCCTATGGAAAGAGCAACTTGCTTCACAAAATAATAGGTATAAGAGGGTCAATAAACACATAAATTTCTTTGATTGTATGACCTTCAAGGGTTTAACAACTTAGAACAGAGGATCGTGATTTACTACACACAAAAAAAATGGTGTAGATGCTTATGCAGCTGGAATTGCAAAGAAAAAAGACTCAATCAAGTCCAACAACTCGTGACACCAATGCGAAGGTAATAAGTCAAGATCAACAAGTCTTTATGAATAATTCAGATAGCATGATCGATCCTTCATTTTCTTACAAGCATCACAAACAAGTTGCTCAATATTTAGGATTCGCCTTAAATCCATTCCATGCTTAGGCTTCCTCCTACAACCCAATGTATTCAACCAATCTATAGCTACAATTATTCCTCTTTGCTTCCTTAATCTCTCTTCATGAAGAGCATGTTGACTCTCAACAAAGTAGTTTCTTCCCTTCTTTGGTTCCTGCCTATGAACAGTGCGTGCCAACTCTTTATTTCTTCTAAAATCAATGTGTTCTGATAGGAAACACTTTGTCTTAACGCATACCATAGCCAACTACAACTTGCATACTCTTCGTATACAACCTAAAAGTTGTTAATATTATTTTTCCTTTAGCATGTTTTGATTTTTCCATTTGAGTCACAAGTTGAAGATTACAACCTTGCATACTCAATGCTTGTTGGCTTAAGTGTATTCCAATAGCATCACATCAGACTAGTGATTCAAAACCCAACATATCATAAATAGTCTTGATAGTTATAATTATGTTTCCAAAACTCTAGCTCTCCTTTAATCTCCTTCTATGTCAAAACAATGGTTGTAGTCACCTTTCCTTTTGGCTTGGGAGGTTTAGCAAGACACAACTTATATATACTGACATTGGATTAGTACACATTCTCAACTACCATTTGTAATTAGATAAAACATATAAAAAACAACTAGATTTAGTTGAACCCAAAAAGTATTGGTATCAACATCAAGAATAAAATTCTTACTTACCATCTCGTTGAAGATGATAGTTTTTTGCACAATTTCAACAAGGCTAGAACAAACTTTTCCCTTAGACATTTAATCCATTGAGTAAATACAAAGATTCAAAATGGCTTAAACGTCTAACCTTCTTATTCCATAATGTTTGTACATAGATTTTATTTTGTCATTAAAACAATGATACTACTGAATATTCATATCGATTTCTTGCGAGGGACAAATCTCTTTTCCTATCAAGGATATATGTTGGTGTAATGGGCCAATGAGAAAAAAAATCCATCATTCTGGAATATTATTCATAAACATAAAACTATACAAATGCAGAAATATATACAAGAAAAACAAAATTGTTAGTCTAGAACAATTATGTCTTGAACAGTTAAACCAAAAAATACTAAAAATTGTCTTCTAGTTACCTCAAGTTAATTAGGATTACATTAGTAGTGAAGGATTAGTCTGAAATTCCCTCATTAATCCGAAGGGACATCCATCATGCCAAGCAACATTCAAAATCATTCAAAATTTCCGCGTCCCAAAGATTTGATAAATCTATCTGTGATTTGTTCTGAAGTGGAAGAATGTCTCAGATGAATGATTTTGGTATCAGCATGATGTCGACTCAAGTGATATTTGATGTTGATATCCTTGGTTCAATCATGAAATCTTGGATTCTCGGCCAATTGAATTGTTGATGTGTTGTCAAAAATTAGAGGTGTCAAAGTCAATTGTTTCTCCTGCAAATCTTCAAGGATTCTTCTAAGCCAAAATTTATTTTCTAGCATGAGATGTTGCTACATATTCTTCTTTAGTTGTAGAATCAATGGGAATTGACTGTTTCCTTGATCTCCAAGTAATAGTTTTTTATCCAAGACATATCAAATAACCTGAAGTAGATACCCCATGTTATTTTTCACCATCAAAGTCAAAATCAAGATATCCATTAAGATAAAATTATGATACCTTTGAGTATTTCAGACCAAAAGTCTGAGTTCCTTTTAAATATTTGACCACATTTTTCGCTACTACCCAGTTTCCTTCACACAGTTGATTCATAAATATGGAAAGAATTCCTAATGCAAAGGTAATATTAGGATGAGTAGTAGTGATATAAATCAAATTTCCAACGAGTTGTCTATACTTCGTTGCATCTTCAAAAGCATTTCCTTCATTGGAAGAAACCTTCATATTTTTCTCCATTGGAGTAGAAACAAGATTACAGTCTTGCATTCCAAATCTACACAATAATTCTCCAATATATTTCTTTTGAGAAATAAAAATTAAATTAGGATTTTGAGTGACCTCAATTCCTAAGTAATAATGAAGCAGACTCAAATCAGTCATATCAAAAACATTTCTTAATGGATGTTATATGATCATCATTGTTTCCTATGATCAACAAATCATCAACATATATAACTAGATATACAACTAATTTACCAACTTTCTTGATGAATAGAGTTACATCATCTAGATTGAAATGCTTGTAGTTTAATTTTAGAATAATTTTAGAAGGTGCTCAGTTAATTTTTCATACCATGCACCTAGTGCTTGATTCAAACCATATAAATATTTTGTCAATTTGCATATCTTATGCTCTTAACCTTTGACAATAAAACCTTCATGATGATTCATGTAAGCATCTTCTTTCATGTCTCAATTCAAGAAGGCCATCTTAACATCCATACGAAGTATTTTCCAACCTTTGTGTGCTGCTAAAGAAAAGAGAGTTTGAATAGTGCCCCATTTTGTTGTAGGAATTTTTTTTTATCTGTAGTCAACACCTTCACATATCCTTTCACTACAATTCTTGCTTTGTGTTTATCAAGAGAGCCATCAGCTTTATACTTGTTCTTATATACCCACTTGCAACCAATAAGTTTGATTCTAAATGGAAGGTCCACCAACCTCCAAGTTCCATTTTTATGAGAGCATCATACTCTCTCTGCATTGCACTTATACATGCATTAATGGTTGTTGCTTCTTGAAAGTAACATTGCCTGCATTTTATTCACTTTGTTTGGAAGAACTTCTTGTCTATGTTTTTCCAAATTCATATGCATGATCAACAAGTGTGAAAAATTCATCATGCTTTCTTGGAAATGTCCCGATCTATGATGATCTACGTACTGGAAAAAATATCCACAATTCTGAGATATTATTCATGAACATGAAATAATTTTTTTGTACATCAAATTTTTATTTCTCTCCTTTAAAGAAATGATGCTTGAATCCCCTTGGGATAAACTATTTTTTAAATTTTAATCTCTCCTTAAAAAACCATATAAAATCCTCTTAATAAAACCCACTTATTACTACAAAAGTTCGTAAAGGAAAAGTTTTAAAAATTCACCATTCTATAAGATTTAGGATTTTACCAAGTAAGCTCACATGGTAGAGGAGAAATTCGCAACCCTATTCCACATTTTGTATTCGGTTCGCTGAAACAGTAAATCGAGAGCCGAGATAAGGTACGTTCGCGTGTGGAATCTATGCCCAAAATTTCCTCACCAATCCATTGATAATGTGCTCCATCAATGGAAACAATTGATCCATTAAGACTCTATCTCTTGAACAAGAGACATAACTGAACAACGCTCAACTATGGCTCTGATGCCAATGTAACAGGACAATGAGAAAACAACTCCACGATTCTGGGATATTATTCATAAACATAAAACTGTACAAATACAGAAATATATACAAGAAAAACAAAACTGTTAGTCCCGCACAGTTATGTTTTGGACAGTTAAACCACCAAAAATTAAAAATTGTCTTCTAGTTACCCTAGGATTACATTAGTCCCAAGGATTAGTCTAACAGTTGGCCTCTCCTTTCTTTGCAAAGTTCTTTGAAGAAAATTTTACTGGGTCATTGGCTCAAAGACATTGGTATTTGGATCTTGAATCTTGGGATGCGTATTAGATCAAGCTGGAATAGTTAGCTTAATTTCTCCAATAAGAAAGGATGAGAATTGGCCTAGGCACACCGGATTCAGACTTCCTTCCACAACAATGATGCAACTAGATTTCAATCATTCTACAAGAATTATTTCAAAATACCAAGGAGCAGAGCCAAACCACTATACAATTTGGAACATGTATTATATATTTCATCTTCCATTAGATTCCATTGGAAGGAAATTCAAAGAAACTTTCAAAAAATATGTAGGGGACAACCGACAAAGAACAGTTTCAAAGAGAATATAAATCTTGTTTCACTAGAATTGTATCTTAACAAACAGGAAAAAACATACAATCAAAAGGGTTTCCAGTGGAAAACACAAAATTGTTTTCAGGACAATATGCACAATAGGAAAATGTATGAATGGATGATAAAACTAGTCTATCTAAATAATTTATTTTTCCAATGAAGTATTGCATCTTTAAACTTTAAAGCCGTGAATCTAGCAAAAGAAAAATAAGGTCAAGCACCCAAACTTTGTTTTGTCTGAAGTGATATATTGCAGTTTGGGAATCTGAGATTTGAAAGTGTTACATGTTGATAGGCATCGACAGGCTAATGGGATTTTTAATATTCTCGTCAATGAAAAAAACAATGTCTGTGAATCCCCGGGGTAGGGATTCTCGCAGCTATAGGTCGAACAACAACAATTTCATCAAGGAAGATTTACCTGATGAACAAAGAGGTTTTAAAATCCAATGGCTAGTCATAATAGGATAAAAATATTTCAGAAAATAGAAGGGATCATAGAAATCATTCCTTTTTGGAATCATATCTGCACAAACAATTAGAAATAATGGTGATATAGCATAGAAGGTATCTCGAGGCATCAACGCACTATTGGTTCTCATTCACAAATTACCAAAACCCATTTTTACTCTCATCCTCAAGGGGTAGTGGTGTCTCATAGGTCAATGCTAAGATAGATCATTCAACTACCTGTTTTGGTGGTTGGCTAGAGGATTAGGATTTTAGATACCCACGCAAAGACATGTAAGAACCCCTGGCTATGCAAATGAACAAAAGGATCTCCAGCAAACAAACAATTTTATACAAAGGCACGAGAATGACCAACTAAAACACCAGAGCAGAAGGTCTTTTTAGTACTACTATGTCCCTACGAAATCTCATTATGTGAATAAGGAACATAGTTTGAAAGGACCACCGAAAAATAAGGTTATTTTAGCTCCACTATGGCCCTAAGAAATCTCATTATGTGAATGAAGAAAGCAGTTTCAGGGGAAATGTCTAATATCAATAATTACGTAATGCTAATAGCCATAGAAAGGTGGATCAAGAAAGAGTGCATGCTTAGAAATCACATGCCAATAGTATGTGAAGAAATTGGATTAATAGTTCGTATCCTCTCTAGGGATTGAATACGTTGGGTTGATGGTGCACGCAGTCTACTCTGTGGAACGCAGTTTCAAATACTGCACACCAAATAGGCTACGCGATAAATTTCTCAACACCACTGCGCAGTGAACAGATTCCTCAGTTTGTTGCGCATTGTGAATACACAAACTTAATGAAATGATTTATAAATGCATAATAACACAGTGATGTGCTTGGCACATAAACTCAGAAATAATAAAGAAACTTGTCAATACACAAATGCTTAATATTAATGAATTTCAGCGTTGTGCACGAATACAAAATACAATGATAGAGATGAACTTCGGTTCCAATGACTTCTTCTGTCAACTCTTCAGTTGTTGGTTCTCTCTACTTCTTTGTTTATTCTCTACGAGCCAACTACTTTTCTTCAGCATCATCTACTTAACTAAGAGACTCATACTTATATAGACATTGACTTAGACTTCCTACAAAAGCTAAGACCGACTCAACAATAAAGACTAACATTAATTCGACTGACTCTTCAACCACTTAACTCAACCCGAGAAGATAGAGATTGGCTCCATTTATAGCTTCATGCTTGCCGACTCACTTTTGAGTAAATGTGCGACTTTGCACTTACAAACTGCCATACTGTTTGACTGACATTTCGACTGACTTACAGGTTGAATAAGAGACAAATTGACGGAGACGTAAAGATCTCGTCGATTTATAATTACAATTTCTAATACTCCCCCTTAATTATAAGTAGGTGGGATTACAAAAGAAAATTACATAAAAAAATTGAGTTTTCATTTTACTGTCACTCATTTTTTACTTCTCGAACTCCCAGATTATTGCGGTGATGCTGAAATGCATCCCTTGCTAAATCCTTTGTAAAAATGTATGAAATTTGTTTCTTTGACCTGCAAAATTCTAAACAAATCTCTTTGTTATTCACCAATTCTATGATGAAATGATACCTTGTATCAATGTTCTTGGTTTTCTTTTGTAACACATGATTCTTTGATAACATGATGGTTGAATTGTTGTCACAAAATACTGTTGTTGGTTCTTGTTGTTCCTACAACAAATATTTTAACATCCTTCTCATCCATACTACTTGACAAGTTGTGCTTGTAGCTGTGACATACTTTGCTTCTGTTGAATAAAGTGTCACTATGGGTTGCTTCCTTGATGCCCATGATACCATACCTGTTCCAAAATGAAATGTGTGTCCTGAAGTACTTTTCATTTCATCGATGTTGCCTCCACAATCACTGTCAATGTATCCAGTGACTCTTAAATCTTCTGAAGTGGAGAACTTAATGCCAAAGTCTTTTGTTCCATTCACATATCTCAAGATTCATTTTCCTACCTTGTAATGTGATTCTTTTGGAGTTTCCATGAACCTTCAAATTAGGCTCACTCCATACATAATGTCAGTTCTTGTCATTGTTAGATACATAAGACTTCCTACTAGTCTTTTAAACAGTGTGTGATCCACTTTGGACCCTTGATCTTCCTTTCTTAACTTCAATCTTATTATGACAGGTGTGGGTGCTTTTTTTGAATTCCATATTGAATATTTTAAATATTTCATGTGCATACTTGGATTGTGAGACAAATATACCAGTTTTGGACTCGTTCACTTCTATTCCCAGAAAATATCACATAAGCCCCAAATCAGTCATTTAAAATTCATCCTTCATGACTGTATCGAATTCTTCTATGCCAAAATCACCTATAAATATCAAATCATCCATATATAAACAAAACATTAACACATTACCTTTCTTATTTGATTTGATGTGCAGTGTTGGCCATTTTCACTTCTCTGAAATTCATTATGTGTGAGATAGGAATCAATTCGACTGTACCAAGCTCTCAGAGCTTGCCTTAATACATACAGTTCTTTCTTCAATATGTGCACGTTGTCTTCTTGTCCTGGAACCTCATAACCTTTTGGTTGTTCCACATATACTTATTCTTCTAAGTTTCCATTCAAGAATGTTGACTTTACATCCATGTGATAAACTGGCCATTGTATTGCATGGTAATAGCTAACACGGTTCTGACTATGTCCATGCATGCCACTGGTGCAAATTTTTCATTGTAATAAATTCTAGGTTGTTGTGTAAAGCCTCTTGTAACTAACCTTTCCTTTTACTTATGTACATTTCCTTCTTGATATTGCTTGGTCTTATAAATCCACTTGACACTTATAACATCCTTGCCTTCAGGTACATCAACCAAATTCAATGTTTGATTTTTCTCTATGCATCTATTTTCTTCATCCATGGCTTGTGCCCATACATCCTCTTTGACAACTTCTTCAAAGGTTAATGGATCATCTATTTGTTAAAACAGACCAAAAACTGAAAATGAATTTGTTGCATCTTCATTATAGATGTTGCGCAAACTTCTTGTCTTTCTTGGTAACAGACTTGCTAAAGTTGGCTCTGGATATGTAGAAGTACTTGGATTGCTTGTTGGTGTTTGGTGTGCTCTAGTTGTAGATTGTGCACCTACTGTTCTTACGAGAGTACTATGCACAGTTTGCATCACAGTACCAGATGTAGAGGGGAATGTGCACTGACCTCTGCATGGTGTTTGAACCACTTCATCTTGTGTGTCATCATGCTCCATTGCATTAATAATTTTTATTTTCTTTGCAATGGTTCCATCCCATGCTTCATTTTCCACGAACTGATCATTGCGGCTGATTATGAATTTTCTTGTGATAGGGTCATACAACTTCTATCATTTTGTTTCTTCATAATACCCTACAAATATACATGTTTTTCCTTTGTTGTCCATCGTTCTTCTCAGTTTATCTGGAACATGTGCATATGCGACGCAACCAAAAACTGTTAAGTGCGTCACATTATGCTTTGAAAATGTCCAGGATTCCTGAGGAAATTTATTCTTCACACTCTTTATCATACATTTGTTCAATATGTATACTACAGTTTCTACTGCCTCAACCCAATACTCATTTGAAAAATGTTTGGTTGTCAACATACTGCATACCATTTCCATGATGGTTTTGTTCTTTATTTTTGCGACATCATTTTTTTGTGGTGTGTATCGGGCGATAAATTGCATGTAGATGCCATGAACTTTACAAAATTTATGAAATTATCTTGAAATGTATTCTCCTCCTCTGTCTGTTCTTAGACACTTGATGTAAAAAACACTTTGTTTCTCCAGAAGTGATTTAAACTGCTGAAAAAAAACTCAATGCGTCAGATTTATGCTTTAGGAAATAAATCCATGTCTTTCTTGAGGAATCATCAATGAATGTTAGAAAATAAGTATTGCCTCCTATAGATGTAGTTTGCATTGGTCCAAAAATGTTTGAGTGTACTATTTCCAGTGGAGCTTTTTCTCTGTAAGACTTGCCAACTGGAAATGATTCTATGTGCTTCTTTCCAAATATGCAACCTTTACATATCCTTTCTTCTTTTTAAATCAATGGTAATACTTTTACCATATCCTTTTTGTGTAGTAGTTTTAGAGCTCCAAAGTTCAAATGTCCAAATATGAAATTCCATAACCAGGAATCATCCTATATTTCAGATTGGAATGTGGCCTTCATCTCTGTGCCATTTTCTCCTTTCTTGATACTGTGTGCACTATTTTCTTCATCAGTACTACATGCACTTTCTATTGTAAATGCAGTGTCTAACTATGCAATTTTTCCTTTATCAATAGTCTGCGATGTATTCTTCTTGTTGGTTGGATTCAATTTCAATGGGAAAACCCTGTTACTTGTCATTTGGATTTTTTCAATAAGAAGATTGCTTCGGCATTTATCCATGATCACATAGTGATTATATTCCATGTATATTCTATTTCCTTTTTGTAAAAGTTTCCCTGTACTCATGAGATTATTCTTCATACCATAAACATAATATACATCAGACATAACGTTTTATTCTCCTTGTCTCGTTAAAATTTGTATATTGTCTTTCCCTAAGACAATGACTTGGATATACGTTCCAAGTGTAACATTGGTATGTACCGACTCATCCAAATTAGAAAACAGTTCTATGTTTCCTGTCATGTGGTTACTACAGCCTAAGAATAAGTACCATATGTCACATGGAATTACTTGAACAACATTGCATTCAACTAGTGACACTATAGGAATTTCTATAACACTCGCCATAAACATAGGGCAAGTTTGGATATTTGTGTCGTGTGACTGATGTTGAATTTCCTTCTCCATACTATCTACAGTAATGGCATAATGTCCATACTTGCTACAGTAATGGCATTGAATCTTTGATTTGTCAATTCTTTGACAAATTGATTGGTTGGTACTTGGGTTTTGACCTCTTCCATGAGTATTTACAGGATTGCTACTGCATCCACTTTTGTCATAACTTCTTTCTCTAACTCTAGAGTTAGCTCCCCCCCTTCCTTTTCGACGGATTATAGATGACTGCATGGAAAATTAATTCTCTAATGACATATATGACCTATTAAATATGTGTTCATGATTCATGGGGGAAGCTTGCAATTCATCTAGACTGAACCAACTCAAGTCATTTCTCTCTTCTAGAGTCACAACAAGGGTATCAAATTTAGGAGGAAGACTCATAAGTAACTTCTCAATAAATTTTCTTTCTTACATGGTTTAACCATGATACTTAATAATATTTATCAGTCCAATGACGTGGGTGTAGAATGAATCTATTGTGTCTGAATCTTTCATTGACATGGTTTCAAAATATCTTGTAAGAATCTACAGTTTTACATTCTTTACTTTGTCCATACCTTGATAAGAGGTTTTTAATATATCCCATGCTTCCTTGGATTTATTTGTTGATGAAACCCTTGGAAGTATCCTCTCATGCATGGATTGATGTATGTAAAACAACTTCTTTCCATCCTTATTTCTTCGATATTCCAAGACATGTTTCTCTACTTGTTTGAGGGAATTGCATGTTGCATGATCTACTGGTTCCACATAGTCATTCTCTACTATTTCCCATACATCTTGAACTCAGAACAAATCCTTCATGGTCAAGGCCCACATCTCATAATTCTTTCCTATAAAAGTGGAAGGTTGGAAATTTGAGGTAGAAGCCATATTTAACTTTCAACAGAGTTTATGCTCTGATACTAGATCTAGGGATCAACTACATTGGGTCGATGGTGCGCACAGTCTACTGTGTGTAATGTAGGTTCACATACTATGCACCAAATAGGCTACGTGACAAAGTTCTCAAAACCACTGCGCAGTGAACAGACTACTTAGTTTGTTGTGTGTTGTGAATACACACACTTAATGAAATGATTTATAAATATGGAATAACATAGTGTTGTTCTTAGCACATAAACTCAAAAATAAGAAAAAAACTTGTCAATAAATAAATGCTTGATATTAATGAATTTTGGTGTTGTGCACGAATACAAAATACAATGACAGAGATGAAATTCGGCTCTAATAACTTCTTGTGTCAAATCTTCAGTTGTTGTTGGTTCTCTCTACCTCTCTTCTTCTTCTCTACGCATCAACTGCTTCTCTTCAACATCATCTACTTAACTAAGAGACTCAGACTTGTTGGATCAAGTTGTCATTGATGCCAATGGTTTGATTATTTGGGAGATTGTTGGATCATATGTCATTGATGTAAATGGTTTGTTTTGATTGATTTCAAGTAATTGATTGATATGATGCCCTTGATGAGGATGATATATGTCCAAGTGGAAACCGATTGATGAAGATGGATCAATGAGTTATCATTGATACATGATGCATAGTTGATACATGATGTAGTGGTGAATTGATGCAAAGATGAATCATTATTGTCTTATCATGGTTGATAAGGTGCACAAATGGATGAACTCCAAAGTGGTCCCCTTATGGTAAAAGACCTCACGGGAAGATGCTTTACGGATTGAGTTATCCTAGAAGAACGGTTGGAGGACCCATGCTTTCATGTGGATTAATGAGATGCAGATCAACAAATTTGTTGGTGAAACTATCCTAGATGGATAGTTCTTGTCATGCCATTTCTGGTGGTATGTGGAATGTCACATAACTCCTCACTGTTTGAGATTTATGCCCTTATGAAGTTGGAGGACCCCCATATGATGGCTTGAAGCCCCAAAAGGTCAAAGAAGTCAAAGTGCTTGAAAATAAGAAATCATTATTTAAATGATAAAGTAAAGTGGCAAAATCAAGATGGAATATTTAAATGATAAAGAAAGGTGACAAAATCAAGAAGGAATATTTAAATGATAAAGTATTGGAGAACTTTCTATTCATGGAAAGTGGTTAACCCTAAAATAAGGAAAATGGGTTAAGTGACCTAGAAATGGGTTAAGTAACCTAAAAATGGGTTAAGTGACCTAGAAGATGAAAGTATAAATAAGAAGATAGGATCTCCTCTAAAATGTACATTTGGTGAGAATCGTTTTTGTGGATCAATGGAGAGCTTCTTGTGAATATCTTTTGGAGTATTGATGGAGAGCTTCTTGTGAGAGCATCCTATGATGTGGATCTCTTGAGAATGATTGAATATCTATTCTGAGAAAGAGAGCGAGAGTAAGATCTCATGGACGCATCAAAGTTTCGGCAATGTCTGAGATCTTGACGGAAAAAATCTCGGATTCACAGAAAACCCTATTTTCTAATGCACACGTGGGTTGGCTGTGCATAGGGTGCATGTACATGCGGGCTGGTTGTGTATAGTGTGAGTTTACACATGGGATGACTATGTACATGGAGTGTGGAGTGGATAAAATCATGGAGATTTTTTTTTGAGCTGGTGACAAGCTCTTAGATGATGAGGCAGGTTCCAGATCTGCATTCTATGGCCTCAAATCTATCACTGAGACACTGGTATGGTTACATTACTGTCTTGATAGATACTTTTGTTTGATATGTTGTGAATGCTTAGGGAATTCTTGGTATGACTTCTATGATGTGGCTTAGTTTGGTTGATTTGGTTGATGGAGTGAGCAACACTCTTGTGATTCAGTAGTGACATGATTGATATGGTATACTAGTTATTTATACATGATTGAGATAGCATTCATATTGATGTGTTGTGGAGCATGAGAAAGCTATTCGAGAGCTTGGATGTGTTGTGACTGGCTGTGGGTCAGTTTGGACAGTGGAAGACAGAAGAGAAAGTGATTGCAGGCTGCAGAGAATCTGAGCATGTTGCTCAGAAGCATATGTTTGTTGCATTATACACTGGCCGCATTCACACACGGGCTGTAGTGAGCCAGGGCGCGTGCACACACAGGCTGCACTACTGAGAGGTCGCATACTTGTTAACATATTGATATCTGTTGAGGATTGTTGCCTCATCTCAGTTGGTGCTGAGAATGTAAGCTAAGTCTTGCATATAGAGTTGGTTCTCTTGTAGAGTTGTACTCTATTCAATTGTTACTGATAAACCCCAAGGATTGAAGTGTGTAATAAAAAGAAAATTGTACATACATATTGTGTTCTTTGTGGTGATGACTTGTTGATGATATATTGTTGATATATGTTGTTGATATGTGCTCACATCTAACTGGTTATAAATGACAACAATGGGTAATGAATAAATATCGAATTCTAATTGATGAGTTTTTGTGCAAGAGGGAAGTTTTGGGAAAAAGAGCCCCACACTCATTCACCCCCCCCTCTAAGTGTGGTAGGTGTGTCCAACAAGACTTATATAGAAACTAACTTAGACTTCCTACAAAATCTAAGACCGACTCAACAATAAAGACTGTCATTAATCCGACTGACTCTTCACCCACTTAACTCAACCCGAGAAGATAAATATCGAATCCATTTATAACTTCCTTCTTGTCGATTGACTTTTGAGTAAATGTGTGACTTTTCACTTACAGACTGTCTGAATGTCTGACTGACATTTTGACTCACTGACAAGTTGACTAATAGACAGATCGACGGAGATGTAAAGATCTCATCGACTTGTAATTACAATTTCTGACATCCTCATAAGTTATCTTCTGCGAATCACAAGTCCAGTCATGAACCTAATGATTCAGTATAGTTTGATATATACATATCTCGTGCACAAAAGAATGTTAGAATATCTATTGACAAACACGGAACTTGCATTCTTCTAATGTATTTTCCAAACAATTTGCATACAAGTAAAGCAATTTCAATAAATCCATTCAGAAACAACACAGGTTTATAATAAAAATATAATATGAAATTTTATAGAAAATATGAAATCCTATGTGAATGCCACCCCACAACTAGGCTTTGATATCATCAGGGAAAAGAAGAAAATGTAGAATTCTCAGATCAATCACCCATCCTAGAAACAAATATCTCAAAAATCAATAGGAGATTAACCAAGCAAACCCCTAACACAAAACATTGATTATACTTCCTTCTTTGTTTAACAGTCCTTCATAGTCCAAACTATTATCTATTTCAAACTAAACCACAAGATAATTTCTCTTTGTTCTTGAGCATTTTTATGATCGTATTTCTTCAAGGATTCCCCTAGTGTCCCTCTATTCAATGTTATTTCCATGGTTTCACACAATCCCTTCCTCCTTTCCACTATAGCTTCCTCTTCCTTCTTCTTCTCTTTCTCCTCTTCTCTACTATGATCTCATGGCTTTGTTTCATACTTGATTGTGTCAATACTATGACAATGCCCTGTTTCCAAAGGAAAAAGTCCATTTCCTCTGCTCTCAAGTTTTCAAAAAAAAAAAAATCTTTTCATATTCAAATTTCCTCTCTTAGTACTAGGGAATGGTGACAGAAGTGTCCACATCCAAATCCTAGTTCCAATAATGTGGTGGACATATTTTTGAGAATGTAGGAGATGGTTTTCTAAATTTAGGAAATGGTGAAGTTAACTTTTCCTATCTTAAATTAGTCTATAGGTTAAACTCAATATCTACATTATTAAAAAAAAAATATTTAAAGTAATGGAAAGATGACTAATACTATAAACATAGACTCAATATCTACTTTCTTAAAAAACAAATATTTAAGGTAATGACAGGATGACTAATACTGTAATACTATTATAGACATAAGAAACATAGATAGCTATGCATAGAGACATTCCCTTAGAGCCCTTACCTTTCCCTTCTCATTGTATGATAACCCCTTTAGGTGTTCATTATGAGTAAGCTTGTCTTGAACCATAAATTTTATTTTTCAAAAACATAATTATCAAAAATGGATATTTAAAAAATTTAGTAATTAGATCTTGACCTTAAACAGTATAAATTTATATAAAATGTTTATATCATTTAAAACATATACATAATCAAATTGAAGAAATTGAAAGGATTAAACCCGTAACAATACATTACATTGTACTCCATTATTTTCGTTGACGATTATTTCCAATCAAAACATTTAAAGGATTAAACCCGTAACAATACATTACATTGCACTCTATTATTTCCGTTGACGATTATTTCTAAACAATATAGAATCAATCGAAAGCTTGACGATCATTAATGTTTATTTATGTTATTTTTTAAGATTAGTTCCAATCCATATAGAACAATCAAGTACTTAGTAATGTTTCCTTATAACATTTTATTTATTATTTTTAATTAAATTTTATTCTAGATTAATTCCAATCCATATAGAACAATCAAGCACTTAAACATAGATTTATATCATGTTTGCTACTAATTATGTTTTTTATTTTTTTAATAAATTTTAGGTCTTAATTTAATTTTTTTAAATACTCACAAGTCAAAATCCTTTTATGTGACCTCTTTCGTCATTTCCGTCTTAGGTAAATAGGGTATTTTTCAATTAAAAAGTTAAACTAAATCAGGGACAATATGTACTTGCAAGTGGTACATATGTCATGCTCTATATGGTATGTTAGCGGTGGCTGACTGGTTGTCAAGTCACCCAGGTGAGAGGTGAAGGAAGTCTTTAATGATGAAGAGTTTTCATGGAAGTTATGGTACATTATGAAACTTTATTACGTCGAAAGGCCTACACCTATTGGAAATGGGCACATTTAATGATCTTTTAATCATAAATTTGAATCGATGTTGGCAGATTCTTCGTCGTCCTTCCAAATCAATGAATGAGATCGCATGTTCATAACTTTCTAGTATTTTTGAATGCATCCGTTAACTTGTTTACTTTTTGACATTTACTTAATATGATTAAGAGATTACTGTGTAATCATCTAATTGCCACCTTTAAGTGATTAACAAACTTACTTGAAATTAAAATTTTACTTCACTATTAACTTTTTCTCTTTTACAGTATTAGTTTTACAATTCTGCCACGTTTTCCATATCTACCATACACCTATGGATTGCAGCCGCCATATTGGCAAGTCGTTTGATATTCTCCATTCAAAACCGTGGCGAGCGTAATGAATTCCAAAGTTGTTTAAGGGAAATTGTGGCGAGCGTAATGAATTCTACGCTACACTCAAATTGACTCGTTTGCATCTTTGGATGCTTTAGGGTCAAGGTTATTAATAATATATTAATTAATAAGGTTACGATTATTAGAGTTATGGTTAATATATTAATTAATAATACAATAAATAATTTTTAATAGGGTAAGGGTTAGAGTTAGTGTTATTAAGATTACATTGTTATAGTAAAAAGTGATTAATATTATATTATATTATTAACTATATTAATAATTATTAATAGTTTGTGATCATTAATATATTTTTTATTAATATAAATGAGTACTAGTGAATAATAATAATAACTATTAATAATATTTTATTGATTGGTTTATTCATAACTAATAGTCATTAGTAATACTATTAATAAAGTATTATTAATACTTTAAGAATTATTATACATAATACATTAATAATTTTTAATTAATAATAATAATTGTATTATGAGTTATTATTATTATACATAGTTAACTATATTTACAATGGATACTTTAGGTATGTAACATACATACCCTTTATACACTAATTATTAATTAATATTAATAATTAAAGATGTCAACAAGCAATGTATTAATAATATATTAACGTGGTTATTAGGATTAGGGTTACAATTATTAGGGTTAGTGTAAGGGCCAGAATAGGGTTAAGTTTATTCCTATTAAAATTAGGGGTAGGGTTATTTGTATTAGGTTTTTTTTTTTATAATAACAGAAAAATGATTTGAATTCAATTTAAATAATAATAATAATTTAATTTTAATCCATTAAATTGTAAATATATTTAATCTAGAAGAAACACTATAAATTTGTAAATGTATTTAATCTTCAGAAAGATTGTAAATTGTAACTTGTTCTAGATGATTTTCTATTAATGTTCTTATAACAAGTATAAATTACTAAATGATTTTCTATAAATGTTCTTTGAACAAGTATACATCAAGTAGATTTACTATCAATATCCTTAGACAAGTATAATTCATCACCTACAAATTTCAAGATGATTTCCTATTGATGTATTTAGAACAATTAAAAATCATCATCTATAAAGTTAAAGATTATTTGCTATCAATGTCCTTAAAACAAGTATGACTCTAAGTTTCCTTAAATATAATATATCACTTCAATTCAACATTCTTATCTTTGTGACAAAGGAAACACTTGATTAGATTTTTTTTTTAACTTGGCCAAAACTTCATTTTTCTAATGTATCAAGCATAAACCAACTTTGTCATTGTGAAAAGCATAACTTGACCTTGCAATGTGACGAACACAACCAAATTTTATAATATGAGGAACATACTAATGTTGCAATGTGATGAACATAGTAGCATCATAATATTACAAACATAGTAACATCGCAATGTGACTATGATATAGATGGATATAGGTGGCCACCCACCTCTTCCAACTAGCTCAAAACAGTTTTCTGACAATTTTGGCAATTTACTATTTTTAGCAGTTTTAACTTTCGGGGCCATTTTGAGGGCCTAAATGAAGGTTTTTCGAGATCAGGATCCTCAATGATAGTCAAAGGAATTATTGATCCCCAAAAAGGAATCTCCTCGACGATACCTTTCCAATGGGATATGACACGCCTAAAATGGAGATCGTATGCAAACGTTACGACCCCGTGAAGTTGATGCACTAACATACCCAAACAGGGCCCACGTGACATTTGGCGCTTCATCTCCTAGGGTTAGGTTTTTGGATATATAGGATTTCTGGCATTCTTCCTTATTGTAAAAATTCCTTGAGAGCTTCATTGTAACCTTCTTCTTGCGAATGCGCATTTTCGTCACATCTCTTCTCAGAGATAAGCCACCACCATTCCAACAAGCTTGTTTCCACTGCATTTTATAGTTTCAACTTATTTCGTTATTGAATAGAAAACTAGTTTTACTATATCTCTGTTATTTTGTGTTAAGCACTTGTTAATAATCTGTATTCATTTCCTTCTGCTCATAAAATCCGGATCAGTGGTATCAGAGCGGTCTGCTCCTTGTCGTCTTAATGAATGTCCCCAATGAGGTCAGAGTACAAAGAGTTAGGTCTCGAGCTTGTTTCTCTTGAGGACAAAATTTCTTGCACGCCCAAGCGACCTCCCATAGCATGAGAAAAGAAATATGATGGGACATAATATCCTTTGAAATTGTTGGTTGAGGAATCCCTCACGCAAGAGAGGAACGATATGATGGATAGTTTCACGCAAATCCTTCGGCGGCTACCAACAGGCGATGCATATTCTTCGAACGGAGGCGCCGCCCCCTTCAAGGTACAAATAAACTTCTATATTCCTATATTTGAAGGTCAGATAGATGCAAATGTTGTAGACATGTGATTGAATCTACTAGAAGGGTATTTTTCTGTCCATAACTTTTCAAATAGAGAAAAGATTAATTTTGCGCTCCGCAAAGTCGTTCCCCATGTCAAAGATTGGTGGGAAACTTTCTGTGAGAAAAAGGAAACAGAGGAAACCTCATTATTTTCAGTCATGGCCACCTGGGAATCATTCAAGGATGCTATTAAGGAACAATACTACCCTGTCAAAAGTTATGACAATCTGTATACCAAATGGACCACACTGCGGCAAGAAAGAGACCAAGCAGTGCCAGATTTCACAAATATCTTCCATACCTTGCGCACCAAGTTGGGTATCAAAGATTCAGAGTGAGATATGGTGCTCAAGTATCGCAGTGCTCTACATAGATACATCCAGACCGAAAAGGAATTTCTGGACATCTCATCCTTGGGTGTGGCCTACCAATATGCCATCAAAATAGAGCAGAAGCTCAAACAAAAGACACGACAATTTGGGCTTGGGAACCCCTCAACAAAATCTAGGAAAGGGAAGCCCCAATCCACCGAAAAAAGGACATAGCAAAGATGGATAGTATCAGGAAAACTAGTCCAAGATGCAATCAAAGAAGGACACCGGAAAGACAAAGAAAGATACCGGGAAGTGGTGTGACTTCCATAAGAGCCCTTGGCATAAAACTGCTGACTGCCGCTCAAAGTAGTCACTGGTGGCCGAAGTGAAAGCCTCTGAATCCGATGTAGATTCTGACTCTGAGCCATAACCAGAAAGGGGAAGATGGATCATTGACGCAGAACACAGTGCCACCATTGCTACCACCAAGCTCTAGCCTAG